>JBAJNP010000261.1:0-112776 GCA_036877545.1 Yasuhikotakia modesta | reverse complement strand
TACTGTAAGTGACAAAGTGACACTTCAACTATTAAAGAAGCAGCGGACTTCTACGCGTATATGGCTGATTTACACGAGATATATCGCTTACAGTACTTACAGTTACCAAAGTACACAGAAATAATAACTAGATGCGTAGAAATGGTGAAGATGATTGTCGGAGTAAGTAAAAAGCAAGGCAATAATCCAAACAATTTGATGCCGACACACCGAAGCAGCGTACAGTACTGACGTACCTCCCACAGCCAATCGGCATGAACGCAAATTGAAACAAATTGGACGAATGGCGAGCTTCCCCTCCGGACCAATCGTGGTGCACGTTAACTGGAACGTCTCGAGTAACCGAAGACAAGCACATACGGAAACCGAGAATAACCCAAGATCGAATATCCTGACAACCGAGTTCGTAAAGCGCTCCATGTGTTGTTTACGTAGTCATACACTTCATTTTTATCCGATTATAAGACTATATGTGTGACCCGATCTACCAAAAGATGGTATATGTGTATATGTGTGACCCGAGTTGGAAGTCGCAAATTTCAAAATTGAGTTTTTGTATCAATGCAAAACGGAGACCATCGGTTTAAAATGATATCCTAGTCAAAGCCATACCTTGAAAGGTTTCAGAGATATACGCATTTAGATTCTAGTCGTCTATCCCCCTTTTTCAAATTAAAAACCTGAGAACATTTTTCTTGTTTCTCGTTTCTTGGCCGTTTTTTGTTGATATCTTTAAAAATCCATACTATTTAAATGTACAAACTGTTATTTTACAGCTTAATTTGATCAAAGACATTTGTAAACATATACATGATATTAAATCAGACTGAAGCTTAATATTTTAAAGTATTTGTTTGAGCAAACCTTTTAAAATACAGCTGCAACACATAAATAGTTACAGCAATATCCATAAACCTTATCTCAGCAGTAGTAAAAAGAAAACGTAAAACAGCACCAAAACACTAGAGGGCAGCATGTATCAGATATTGTATGTTTCGGTGTAACAAAAATCACGCTGTAAAATGTAGTTGATCACCTGACCAGTAGTTTTTCCTCATCACTTTTCCTCGTTTCCTTTATTAGGTTTTCTCTGCTAAGACCTACGTTTGGGAACTACTGCAGCTGTGCTGAAGAACTGATTGGCTGACAGTGATATTTCAGAGGGCATTTGTTATTTAGGAATCAAAATAGATCTTCAGGAAAGGATCTTCAGGAAGCAACGCTAGCTGCATTCACGGTGACACCTTTCATTGTTAAACTTTGAAAAGTGTCGACAGGCTTTTGACATTTTCCTGATTTTCTGCATCGATTATCCAGGCTTTCCCAATAATGGATTGCGTCTGTCTAAGCTGAATATTCTGAAACTTACAAGTTATGTCGGTTGCAAAGAGGAACACCAAGTATTAAACTTTTAGAAACTGCTTGAAAGGAACCATATGGAATATGGCTACGCCTGAACTGATGCTGAGTCTTGGACTTATTGGTAAGATCAAACAATAGCTTGTTTGTAAGTATATTTCATGCGAATAAGTGAATGAAGTTTGTTTTTGTCGGTATTTGGAATCGTCCTATAAACAGAGAAGGATGTAAATGCAGACACGCTTTGGGTTTGGTGTTATCCTTCCATCGCCCCCGATCTGCGAGAGCTTCTGTTGAGAAAATGCTGCGTGGCTCTGGAGAATCAGGTTCTGCATGCGTTTCTGTTCGGCCAGTACTGTCGGAGTTGGTACTACATCAGCACTGTAGAGGTTCAGGAACCCACTGCGCTCAGAAAGGTACTTCAGGGTTCATACCTCATGATTACAACTGTACTACCGTCCTAGGAGCATTTAGAGCTGTAAAAACAATGATGTTAACATACCTCAACAAAAAATCTACAAAATAAACAGTTGTTTTGAAGGTTGGTAGCTAAATGGTTTCAACTATTAATCTCTAGATTTAATGACAACGGTGCCAGTTTACATATTAATTTCTTTCAAAGGTGACACATTTTTCAATAGTGGTCACAGCTAAAGACTTCAACCCTGAAAAATATGCAGCATTTGGTAAAGTTCTGTGCAGGTAGGTTTCATATGTCACATTGAGGAGTCTAAAAGAATTACGCATTCAGTGTATTTTGTATCAGTTCTTTACAGTTTTCAAGGATATACACTGACTTGTATGTTTGTGATGTTGTGGTTTTGATTAGGATGTATATGAAGCATGGAAGTCCTGTGCAGATGATGGAAGGCTACATTGCAGTTTTGACTAAAGGCATATGTCAGAGCGATGAGAACGGCTCCTTTCTCATCAAGGATTATGATGTCAGAAAGGCGTATTTGGCTGGGTCCTTAAAAGGTTAAGAACACACCCTTAAAATTAACATTAAAAGCACTTGCATACACCAAAGATTGTACAGCTAATATAAGCTAGTGTGATCAATCACATAATATTGGTAATATATTTATTTGTATATATGCATGTTTTTAGATGTTGTGTCTCAGTTTGGTCTGGAGACCATCATTCTTTACACAGCATTAATGCTAAAGAAGAGAGTGGTGGTCTATCACCCACGAATTGAGACACTGTTGGAGTTTACAAGGTACTGTAATTATGGAAATAAGCATTAATACATTTTTTCAGAAATGTTCTGTAAGCAGTTGTAATAATAAGATGCTTTTGATAGTATGGTGATGGTTATGTTTCTGGAAAGCAGAAGTGATAAGGGTGTTTTTTTCTTGAAACCAGAGCTCTTCCAGCACTGGTGTGGCATAGGCAAGATTGGTCCATCCTCCATCCTCTTGTTCATCTAGACAACAATGAGCTGGAAAACCTCAAGCTATGTACAGGTATGGAGAGATATGTTTACTGAGCTTCATGCCAATGAGTCCACAAAATTATGCTGTGTTTGAAATGTATACAAAAAATAATTTCAGTGGAGTACCTGACAAATGGTTTCACTATTACAAAAAAGCCATAGTTAAAGAGATTTGTGTATTTTTGTTTTGTAATACTACAAAAAGAAATGTATATTTTTTTTAAAAAACAATGTTTTTATCAAGTTTAAAAAACATACAGACATTTTTACATTTTTAAATACATTTCTCTAGGCTATGTTGCGGGATTTTTGGATCCTGAAATCAAAGACAGATCAGACCTGTTTGATGTGTTCGTTAATCTTCCAGAAAGTGAGATCACTGTATCACAAAATGCTAAAGGTGAGAGATTCAACTTTACAGAGACATGGAGTTTTTGTTTTGTCGAAGTTAATTCTTCAGTAACTTTCATGCATTTTTATAGAGGCAATGGCTATGGGAAAATTCCATAAAGAGATCGGCCACTTTATTGTCCAGGCTGCAGAGGTTGCGGATCGCACTGACACACAGGTTATTAAGGTAAAACAAGGCCAGTGAACTGATCATCTGTAAAACGATCAATGTTATTTCATGTATATCTGTAGCATTGCCTACCATAAAACATACAGATTTAACTCCAAAAGAGCAAATAAAAAAATATTTACCAGTAACACGTTTTAGTTTTGATAATCATACTTCAAATATTTTTCAGGATATTTCAGTTAAAACTAAGGAAATACTCAGTAACCTGATGTCTCTTGCTGATGAAGCGGAGAACTCAAAGTTGACTCTGGACACTCTGAAGCAACGGCACTACCCACCAGCAACTGAAAACTTTCTGTTCCACTTAGCTGCAGCTGAGCAACTTCTGAAGATTTGACAGATCAGTGCATTCCAGCCACCTCTGACACACAACTCGCAGCCATCATTCAGAGAAGAACATTCCAGTAGTTGTGAGGTTACAAAGAGAACTTTTGAAAGCATCCGTGTTTAGAGGTTATATGTGAGGGTTGTGATAGGGTGTTATGTGGGAACCAAGATATATAAAGATTTCCTCTAAAGATAAATAATATGAAACTTGATAAGAGACATTGAATGTGGCATTCAATAAAAGGTGTAGATAAATGATGAATAGTCAAACCTTTTAACAGTACCTGGTCCCTGAGCCAGGAAACAATCATATGCTTTGTTGACAAGCACTCTTTCTAAAGTATCTAATTCTGCTTAATTTGGCATGCTAACTAAACTCTTTGAATTTGACATGTACATTATTGAAAAAAGGGCTAATGATTATAGTAATTTGTCTTGTGTAGAGAATAATACTTTATATATATATTCATATGTAATAATTCATATATAAACAATGTAACAATTTGGAAGATGTGAAAAGGCTAAAAGCCTAAAGTTATATTAAATAGCAATCTATAGTTTATTCCTTTTTATTACTATATACTAAAATATGTCTCTAAAGGTTTTTCCACAAAAGACATATTGTCCTTTCACACGTAATGGATTGCACATGATCTTGCTTAAGTTGATGTCTCAAAACCCCTTTGTTAACAAGGGCTATTTTCTGTGCCTAAATAATATATATACTGATATGTGTGCAATACTGCCTGAAAAACAGGATGTTTAAACAGTATTTCTCAACATTGCAGGTTTATCAGCTAATAATTTTGTTAACTGTACATGTGATCATTAAATATAATGAAATCAATTACATGAATAGCAACAGGAATTTTATTAACATATTAACATTTAAAGGATGTTATGTGGATGTTTTAAAATTAAATTATGCTGTAAAGCCTTTTCAGTGCCATACTCAATTCCAAATAATGGCCTTACATGATATTACTTAGATTATGAAACTGTTTTTGTGGTCCAAGTGACCTAACAGAGTGTTCAGAATTCTTTAAACTGTTCTATTGCCCATTGTTATTGTTGTTTAATGTAAGTACAATCTTTGTCAATGAAAGTCATACTGAAGTAGTTAGATCTGGATTGACCTCATTTTTAAGTTCCCTGTTACTGGCAAGTGACTAAAATTTATCTTCTAAATTCTTTTTTTATCAGCAATCAAAGGGATAAAAGACACGCTTTGGTAAACCATTTTATATTTACAAAATTTGCAAAGTGTGGTCTATGAATGGAACATGCAAGAAATTATTTATTGTATTACCTTTCTGTGGGAACACAGACTGAAGGTCACTCCACCAAAACTTTAATTGTAAAATGATTGATAATATTGACAATCTAAACAATTAATGACAATTGAATTGTAATTAATGATATTGTTTTTACTAATAGTTCAGAGCAATTATAAGTACATTATAATTGTTTTGCACAGTCAAAGTGAAGTTTATTGTCATTCCAGTCATATACAAGTACATAGTCCAGGACCAAGGTGCCACAGTAACAACACAGAACAACACAAAGCTGGAATAAACGGGTATTTGTACATGACATCGTAGGTCCCAGCGTAGCGCCAAGCAAAACACAGTGACGGCAGTGCAAACATTGAATAGTGCACTGAAATGTAGTGCAATTTGCAACGAGTAATTTTGAATTTAGCAGCCTGATGGTCACTGTGGTCGTGAGTTAGGATGCATTTTAGTTTTTTAACAAAGGATCTACAAAACGTACCTACTTATTTCTGTTGCTTTTTGTTTAAAAAATGTGTAGGTCGCGCAGAAAAGACGTACGTTGGTCTGCGACGCTTCCGCATGTCACGTGTTACAACATCCAATGACAGTTTACCGGGTTTGCAGTACCGATAATGAAAGTGTCTGTGTGACATGCGTGCTTCGGTTTCTGTGACAGCTTAACAAAAGACTTCTAGTTTGTATATGTATATATATATATATATATATATATAAAATAACCTATTAAATCATTACATTAAATATATCACTAATTGTCATTGCTCCTAAAATTAAACAAACACATGTTAAGATAAATTTTAGTTTTTAAATTATGCTTAGAACTAGTGAACAACACGTTTCTTACATTAAGTAAAAATACATTTATGCACACGAATTTATCCAATTTAATATTCTTGTTGAGGATTGCTGATTTCATTCGTAAGCAATTCAGAGAACGATGAGACATTTCTTGGAAAGTGTAAATACTATTAATAATAAGTATTAGTAAAAGTCACGTTAATATTTTGAATATTTATAGCGGTGCTAACAATTCCTGTTTTAAGTTTTGTGATTTATTTAATTCAATCTGTATTTTAAAGATAATCACAAAATAAATCTAGTTGCTATCGCGATAAGTGCGCTTTGAGGTTTACGGATGTATTACGATATTAAACTCACTAGCAAGATGGCAGCCACCGTTGGGAGACTTCTCGGAACTTCTGTGAGTTTAACTTACTTGCAGTGAGATAGGAGACCTGTTCTGCAAATTTGGTTAGGTTCACTTTGTCGTAGTTCAGTTAGTAGATAGGCCACGTTATTTAACCACATTAAGCCTCTTATACAACAATGCGTCCACTTAAATGAGCTGCCAAAGGTTTTCTGTAATTAATGAATGTGCGCCTATATGCATCGTAATATATATCTTACATATATATATCTATAAACTATCACATTGTTAGGGTGTCATTTTCTTAAAATTATCTTGTACACCAGGCAAGAAGAACTGCAGTTCATGGACTCATGGCTTTTGTCCCTCACAGAGGAGCCTCAATGATCAGGAGCCACAAACCCTCTCCTGCATTGCTGCACAAAAAGCTTGTTTCTCAATCAGTAAGTAAATGTAATGTAATGTCAATAAGTGTTGAGAAAAGTAATAAATTTCCCTTTGCTTTTCATTCAAAAGTTGTATTTGCATGATGAATTCTTTATGTTGCAAACATCAGGTGCACCCACATGGGCTCCAGCAGTCACTCAGCCAGCACCTCACTTCAAAGGCACTGCAGTTATCAAAGGAGAATTCAAGGAAATCAGCCTAGAAAATTTTAAGGGCAAATACCTGGTCCTTTTCTTTTACCCATTAGATTTGTAAGTAATCTGTTGATCATTTTACTGAAAATTGTATATTTATAGTTTGTTATATCCATAATGTGTTGCATATTAAATAAAGTTCAATTCAATTTTAGTTATACATTTGCATTTCGAATGATGCCCTCATAGGTTTAGGTAGTGTTATATAAGTCAGGTGTTTTTGCTGTAATTTGTACACTTTTTCATAGACTTGGTTTAGGGTTCGGTTAGCACTATTTGGTAGGAATACAGCCCCTAGATATTATTTTGACATTATAACTGGAACATTTGTGGCAATGCAGCTTGCAGTATAATTGTAAACAAGTAAATGTTGTTATAAACAAATTGTTAATGCCAATGTTCATTTATTTTCCTCCTGCAGCACATTTGTTTGCCCTACAGAGATCATTGCCTTCAGTGATAAGGCAAATGAGTTCCGTGATGTAAACTGTGAAGTAGTTGGTGTGTCTGTGGACTCTCATTTTACCCACTTGGCCTGGACTAACACCCCAAGAAAGGTATATATGCTACTGGTCAGGTTTAGAGTCAGCCGTTCTCTTAAATTTACATGTGTATTATATCCATATATAACATCTATGCTGTTCAGGGTAACATTGCTAAGTTACATGCGTTTTGTAAATAGGATCTGGGATAAGATAGGATTAGAACTAGCATCACAACTTTGCTAACTGCTAAACTCACTAACTGAACTTCAGCAACTCTGGTTTTCTTGTAGAGTGGAGGATTAGGGAAAATACACATTCCTCTGTTGGCTGACCTCACAAAGCAAGTGTCCAGAGACTATGGGGTCCTACTGGAAGGCCCTGGTATTGCTTTAAGGTAAATGTGATGCATTGTTACAAAGCAATCGTATCATTTGTGTACTTTCTTTAGCATACCAACTTTATTAGTGTAAGATATTAGATTGTTTGCATACATTGCTAGGATGGATTGTTTTTTGTCTTTATCAAATTCATTATCAAATGTTTCATTGTACAGGGGTCTTTTCATTATTGACCCTAATGGAATGATCCGGCACATGAGTGTTAATGACCTGCCAGTTGGGCGCTCTGTTGAGGAAACTATTCGTCTGGTTAAGGCCTTCCAATATGTGGAAACACATGGTGAAGTCTGTCCTGCCAGCTGGACCCCAAAGTCCCCCACGGTAAGGTTACCCATTCCATGAGTATGCCAGGTTTAAATGATTAAGTGTTAAAATTAGGCCAGTGCATTAAATTAGGCCAGCATAAAAACTTGCTTTCATGTTCTCCTCACATTGTCAGTTGTTTTGAATAAAATCGTCTGCTAAATGTAAATAACACTCCTAAACGACCAAGATTAGCCCAAAACATGAATCCATAATAGATAACATAAATAGTTTAAATTGTGTGTTTTGGTTACAGATCAAGCCAACACCCGAGGGCTCAAAAGAATATTTTGAGAAGATCAACTAAACTCCCAAAACTACTCCCACTGACATATCTTGCAAATCCTAATGCTGAACTGTAATTTATATTTATATGAATATAATTACTTACAGACTTAATGAATCAGTGTATTGGCAGTAAAACCGGTTTTGATTTATGGATTAAGCAAGGTAAATAAAAATAACATCTGTGTTGATTTTGTCATCATTGAAAATACTTTTTTGCCAGTGCTTTATTGTCAGCAATGCAGTAGTTTGTTAGCCACTATCAGCATCTGCCAAACTTAAATGAATTACCTAGTGGTTGAGAAATTCTGTTGTATAATGTTCAGAGCATGTAGCACATTATAAGACTCTTCCAATTATTTTACAACCTACAGTTAGGTTCCATGCTACAATTTATCGTAAAAAATATCTTAAATCAAAGAATCGTGCAACCACATATTTGTATTCATTTCTGAATACAAAAATTTCCTAAGAAGACACTTGACGTGTTTGAGGCGGATACAGCTGTCATCACACCATTTGTTTATTCTATTGACTGAAAAAGTGCAATTAATTACATGCTGATTCTGATGCTCAAAACCAGCTGTCATTGGGCAAAAATCTTTTCTCATGACAACTGTACCTTCATATAGAAACCATGCCTACATAACCTCAAAAACAATGTTTATTTCTTTTTGTCCTTTTAACAGCATGTTATAACATTGCATTGTCTTCTTAAACTTCACATGGAACATGACATAAGAACCAGAAATCAATTTCAAACTGGGAGGAATGAGGTTTAGAAAAAGGCTTTGCCACTTTTTAAACATTTTGAGTTACATAGTGTATTTACACAATACAACATAAGAAAAAAACAACTTGGTCTAAGTGTTTCTGCACTTAATGATGAAAACATCTAGTAAAGTGTACAATACCTTCACTTTGTACAGTATGTTTGCAGAGATTTAGAATGTGTGCCTCAATTGTGTGACATTTACAGTTTTAGTTCAGATCATGGATACAAAAATAGGCATGAGAGAACTGGCTGTCCATGACAATGAAGAACCATTCAACTCTTTAAATAAAAAACAACAATAATAAAAGCTGATGACTAGCTCCCTTATGAGCAGCACAAAGTCAATGAAGCACTTATTTTTGAGACTGTTCTACAAGATGCAACTGAACAAGGGTAGTGAATTCAGGCCAAAACAAGTACATGTTGATCATCTGATTTGGTGAGAAATTCATGCAATATTCAAGCAAGATGTAACTGTGCCACCAAGCCCATCCCAACCTTCAAAAACCTTTTGTTTGACTGTCCATTAATGAAAGAAAAGCCACCCTTTAATTAATCTGTACATCCAAAATACATTTGGGATCTACATCTAGAGTTATGGTATTAAGGTTATATACACAGTCACCCTCTCCATGTATTATTTAACAAGCAGACGTCATTTAAACCCAAACAAAACGCGAGACTAAACTGGAGAAAGAAATATCACATCACACAACTAAAAAACATTCTGCCACCAAACCATTATCCCAGACTATCCATCTCACCCTCATTTGTTGTGGACACCGAACTGTACAGTATCTGAGGTACCAAGTTTGAACTCTGGTCAGTGGAACTACATGAAATAAAGAGCTAAAACCGGGATGTTTTACATCGTATTGGTTTATATTTTATAAACAAAACCGAAACCACATTGCGCTTTTGGTATGATTAGTGTGTAAAACAATACTACAATGATGGCATTGTAATACAAAACAGACAAGCAAGAAGATGGACAAACCCCACTCTCCAATATTCTCATATAATAGAACAAAGGCTCTCAATACATTTTGGCCTCTTCACTGAAGAGAGCTAAACTATTGCATTAATAAAGATCTGTTCAATGGTTTTTGGGTGGGATAGTTATAAGAAATAGGAGCAATGCTGCGATGTACTTTTCCCATTTATCTGCATTTACTGTGCATTTCCACCAGAGGGAAAACAAAAAGCAGATAAAATAATAAAAATTACTGTTTATTTCACCTGTTATTTTACCCTTGTTTGCGCATCATGTCACAACCTTTAATTCGTCGAGAGAATGGAAAACTAGATTTTGTACAAGATACCACAATCTCTTCTTGCAAAATAAATGGAGACTTTGTGCCCGCTGCGATCGGGAGGAAGTGTCGGCTGATCCACAGCATCACTGCAGAGGCTCTAATCGATTTTCACATTTGTGTAGATCTTCCTCACAAAGGCACTTGTTCCCATGTAACCAACCGCTCCTGAGAACAAAGAAAAATGCATTATTAATTGGACAAAAAAAGATGGTTTAGCTAGACTTCAATGACTTACAAATCAGAATTACAAAGCTTGTCTGAACTCACCACACATGATCCCCAGAGCCGTACTGAACACAGCCATGTAACCAAAATAGAATGACGTCTGAAATAAGCCATACATCCTGAGGAAACATCAGTGAATGTTAATGATTGCCATTAGATCATACGGATGCAAACATAAGAAATTAAGCAAAAATAAAAATCTAAAAGTAAGCATACTGCTTTAAAATGGACACTTAAAATCTACTTTATTTAACTTTTCAAAGCTGGCCATGTGAAAGCAGCAGCTTCTATTAAATTTTATTTTTAGGTGTTCCACAGACAAATATTTTATATTTTATTATTATATTTGAATAGATCAGAACATTCACATTATATTTGAAGCAAAGCGATTAAAACTTACTTTGTTTTGAAGAAATAATAGTAGAAGGAATACATGTAAACATAAACTGCTGTGGATGCTGCAGAGAGAAAGCTTGTCCACTGCCTGAAAAAACAATATTGATTTCATTCAGTTAATGTTATGATGAATCTAGAGTCCTCCAATATATTCTATTAATTTGTGGTAAGTTAATTTCCCAAATAACTTTGAGAGGAAAAAGACACAGCAACAGGAATTGCTCCTTACCATCTGTAGTCTTCTGCGTTGAGCAAGAAGTAGGTACAGACAATGGTAACGCAAACTGTCACGATGCACAAGATCACCAGCACCAGCATCATAAATCCATACACATAGTAAATCTTGTACGCCCAGAAAGACGTGAAAATGAAGTACCTGAAGAAAACAGCAAGTGGGTTATTTTTATTTAACTGATGATCCAAATTTTTACCACCTGGTAGATGGTGTGCAGACTTACATTTCAATAAATATTGATCCGAATGGAAGGATGCCACCTAGACACACAATGACAGCTGGTTCCATGAACCTGCCAAATACAGAGGACATTTAGTAATCATTACATTCAATAATAGGACAGACTCATCTCTAATAGTCCCCCAGTGTAATTGTATACAATGCTAATTACATTTATGTCCCCTTAATTATGTTGTCCTTTAACCTTAAGCTTTAAACTTCAATTTAAAGATAAAAAACGCTAAGGTAACTTCAGAAAACCACAGCAGGTATCACAGTGAATCGTAGCTGAGGTTACCATTTTTTCTCAGGGATGGGCCGGGGTACAGCATTGACCCTGCAGGGAAAGTTGGGCTGGCCAGACAGGTTCCTGCCCAGGATTGTCCCCACCAGGTTTAATGGCAGAATTACAAAGAAACATATGCAGCACACTGCAACCTATCCAATATAAAAAACAGAAAAATATGTTTACTTTTAACAGAGGAAATAAGTATTGTTGTATAAATGTGTGTTTTTTAGAACTGCATAGTGTAAATGATTTAACTCCAAAATGACACGTGTGAAGACAAACAGTGATACAGTTTGTCAAAAAGCTCCCTACACACTGCTTGAGGCAGATTAAAATCTCACCATGGTGCCGAACGGGATGGCTCTAGAGGCGTGGTAGTAGATGGCAATGAAATTGATGAAGAATGCTGTGCCACACACCATGGCAGGAATCAGAAACGCTCCTATAAACATCTGCTTTATCCATCTTCTACCTGCAGTTGCAACAACATTTACCACCATAAACTACCACCATGCATCAGACCTCAAATGCTTACATTTATTTATAACATTAATATTGCATGTAATAGCTGGATACCTCCTTGTTTTGCATACAGACTTCCACCAAAGTAGCCATTGACTGGGGAGGTGGCGGCATAAACAAATATGGCTGTACTAAGCATGGACCCTCTCCTACAAAGGCAAACAAAAATACAAAAGTTGTATGAAAAACTGTTATAAAAACAAATAAATGGAAACCAGAATCATTGTTTATGTAGCTTAAAAGATAGAGTCTGTCTATAGCAACACCAAGGTCACAGATACAATTTCCAGGTAACATAAATCCTGATAAAATGTAATCTTGAATGCCACATATGTCTGATTAAATGAATACATGTTCCCTGGGAATCAAACTTCTAAGCACCTCCAGGTTAGGAAACTGAAAGAACTAACATTTTGTGCCACATACCAGCTAAACAATGTACAAAAATACAGTATAAATAGGTTAGAATTGTCCTAGTAAGTAAGTGGTATAACTCACTCTGTATACAAGTCCTCAATCATTGCCAGGACAATAACTATAAGAGAAACAGAGAAGATCTGACATCCAGAGCCAATGAGAGAAGAGAAGATCAGCGGGTGGCTGGATGGCCTGAACACATCACCATGAACCTGCTTCCATCCATATTCATCACCAAGATCACGATCCTGAGTAAAGAAATTAAGACAGAAAGAAGCTAGAATAAACAAAATGTTTGTTGAATGATGCAAAAGTCATGAAAATGCAGAAGAGGACATGGCAACCTGGAAAGTCTAGAACTGTATTCTTAAAATAATAAGGTCCTTTAAAGCTCAAAATACATCATAAATCATTGTGAAGTTGTGAATTAACTAACATACCACAAAAGACACAATATAAAAATAAATTAGTAAGCACCAAGGCAATAGATTTAAGCAACAATTATTGTTACTTTGCTCTGTCCTAGCTTTTCCAATAAGAATTTTAGATATTGCTATTTAAATAAAAGAGAATCCACTCTTTTAAGTGCTCACCATGTCATCCATTTCCTCTTCTTTGCTGTATCTGGCATAATCTTTCCTTAACGTTCTCATCAGGATCATTGAAACAAGGCCCACCAGGAAAATCACCATCATAAAGGAGTTGAATATCGAGAACCAGTGAATCTGTCGGGTGCAAAACACATTTAATACATCATGAAGCATATTTTAAATTACTGGAAAGGAATGTTGTACTTCCACTCATTTAAACAGTATTTTAAACTATACCCTGATGTAACATTACACAAGATGAGATATGAATTAATATGCATCACTTACTCTGTGTTGAAAGAAGGATGGATCGAGGTATTTGTCAAATCTATCCTCAAATTTCACATCAGATTTCTTCCATTTTACCTGTAATAATTATTTAAATCATTTTAGTCAAGTGCACAAAATCCAGAATAAGCTAAAATGTTATATTGTATAAAAATCAGTGGCATGCTTTCTTCATACAATAAGCATTATATTAGTTTTATATGGGAAAGAATCTTTGTTAAATATATGGGTAAAGACAAAAGTAAAGACAAAAGACAAATTTTCATTTAAATGTTTTAGCAGATTTCTTAAGCTTTACTTACAGAATATGACATGGCAATTCTTGTGTTTGGCACAAGCTTGACTTTCCCCTCACTGGTCAGGTTAACATCCACAATTCTGTTCCCATTGTATCCAATCTCCAGCTTTTTGTAAGTCCAGAGATAAAAGTCCTCCCCATTCTCATCAGCTTCACCGACAATTCCTGAAACAGTGCCACAGAAAGAGGGTGTAATTCAAGCAACGCAGACAAACAAAGCAAGGAGGGAAACATGTCATAAACCTGACAAAACCTACTTTTATCTACTGGAAGGTTTTTGCTACTCACCCCAGATGGGAAGGTCATCTATGTACATCTGGTACCAGTAGTGATTCTTAATGGCATAAACAAACGCCTCTTTTTTAGCTTTGTCCAGATCAATTTCGCAGTATGTTGTTTGCAACACCTCATCTGCAAGAATTAAAGCCATGTTGCATTTTTAGCGTACAGTTACATTACCACAAGAATAACACCTCATGCTAGCTTTCAAATGTGTCAATGTCAACCAACTATGACAGCTCTTATTGAAAAGACATGTTTGTCTTATCGTATACAGTCATACCTTTAAACTTGATGTCCAGACCACTGAACTCCAGTTCGACCCCCTGCAACGCCTCTCCTAATGTCTCATGATAATGACTAATAGTTTTCTTCGTACCCACACAGAATGGTAGAGAGAAGTACTTATAAGTCTCCTGCCTGTTGTGATAAGGGCCCACAGTGTTCATCCATAGAACCACCTCCTCTTTATCTGTGTACTGCAGAAGAAAGAGAACAGCCATCAGATATCAGTTTAAATATCACAGATTCTACATCCTGATGCTCCTACATTCTAGAATGACTCCTTTAAAAGACAATGTTTTAGAACAAATACAAAATACAAAATGGTTTCATCTGCCCAGGTGCAACAATTATAGCTATTCTAATTGCATTAATACACATAAAAACTACACTAACTAATGCAGTATTATTGGTTACTTAAAACGTACAATAAACAAAAAACATACAATTAACTGATGCTGTAAAACACATTTCGACTTCAACTAGTATAAAAGTAATGTAGCCATTTTTTTAAACAAATACCATTAAATAAATGGTATTACAAATACCATTAAATAAATAAAACAGAAAGCGATTACAAAATTGGTGACAGACAAAATCAGGTATACTAAATGATGTGTCTGGCACAACTGGCAAAATATTCCAAAATATACATTCTTAAAAGAACAAGCTTTAATTTCTTTCCATATTGTTTCCATTAAGCTTGTACACAGAACCACACAGATAATATTCATGCACCTCTAAAGAGTCCAACCTAACTCCAACCTAACTGACAAAACCCACCCCCTCCTTCTGACCCAACTAAACTTACAGTGGCACTAAAACAGCAAACCTCTTGTACAATCTACCAATCTGAGGAAGAATGATCGAATAGAACAATGTGACATGAGACAGTCAGCATTCAGGAAAGAAAATTCCACCCAACGGGTCTTAGTGTAACAGCCACGTTATCAGCTGAGCAGACGTTTTACATGTATTTGCATTTATCTTTAATTTTGCTAATGTTCACAATGTTGTAAGTATATCATTTGTTGAACACAGACTTGCTGCATTGAGCTCAAACAATGCTTTTTACCAAAACGTAACAAGAGGGCAGGATCCTGTAAATCAGGTACTTTTACACTGTAACAAATGAACCCATACAGCAAATACAAAGAGTGTGCAGTCAGACAAAGTTGTTTTGTAAGTTATTAGGCAAAACCTGAAATATGTCATTCTAAACACAATGCAATTTAACACAAAGGAGGGAGATTTTTAAGTGATTGCTGTCTTGTTTCTCATGCTCTGGTCATATTGGACTAAATACCAAAAGTAAATAGCATGATCAAAAGACAGTTATGTGATTTTAACCACACTAATCTAAACACTCTCTCTCTCTCTGCTACTCATTGTATTATACCACAGTGCCATAAAGAGGACAATAACTATCATAAACGTGAGATATGACACCTGAAAAAACAAGTTACATTTAACCTCTTACGTGCACTGTCACAAAGACTACAGGGATCACAGAAAACATAGGTCCAATTTAAAGGATTTATAAAACCCTTTACATTACAAAGCAAAAACCGTTTAGGTCAACTGCAATAGTGAAAAGATTTCTGTCAACACTGGCTGCTAATACATTCTGCGAGCATCTTCAAGCTAAAAATGTATGTCCAATAGGTTTTAATACTGTAATAAAGGGTGTGTTTGAATTGTTACATGACATGTGCACCCACTGCTAACGTTGCACAAAAGTAAACGTTGCTATCAGCACTGTTATCATAGTATAACCGCGATATAAAAGCCTGGACGAACCGGATATGTGTGTGCACAGTCGGACATATTAGGCTAACCACGGGTTTGCCGACTTTTCTTAATAATTTGACACATACACAAAAAACAAACACAGGACATATCGACAACAAACACATAGAACAGTGTCGAACCTTTAATACATCACTACTGGTCGACAACAGAGATTGTGAGCAGTCCTGCTGTTTGCACAAATATAATGTAACAGGATAGTCTATGCTAAGCTAACCAGTTAACGCTAATGCTAGTTGGTTTCTGAACACGTATATAATGAACTGCTTTGCACAAACCCAGGGCAAAAATTGTTTTAGTCTTCACTTCTGTTTTTCAGCGTTAAACACTTTTGTCAATGCAAACAGTCCGATTATAATCGTCTCCTAGGTCTATACACAAACCGAACACACAGGCCCACAATATCTCTTACCTTGTGTTCGTGTTCATCTGCTCGAGCTTGCAATAATAAACTTAAAACAGTCGTTAAGACAGCCCCTGCAACCTTCCACCTGGAGAGCCCCATGATTTTCTAGGGAAAGTTCTCCGACTGATTTGAGATGGTCTCTTTTTGGGGCTATCCCACCTTCCGTCTTCCTGGTTCTATGACAGTGGATGTCTCAAGATGCTCACAGACGAGTTTGCCGTAAAACTGTTTAGCGAGTGATCGGCGCATTTAGTTCTGATTGGTAGGCAACGATCACGTGGGTAATTGAGGCCTATGATTGGCGAGAGCGACGATTTAACGTTGAGTTTAGAAACAATACTCTCGCACCGCTTCAACACCCATGGCCACGTCATCTGAGCGCAAACGGACGCGGTGGAAAGGTGAGATTTAACAGGATCTAAACCACGTTGCTTGACTGGTGCTCGATAAGAATCACATATTATGTTGGGAAGTGAAAACACAGTGGAGTTGGAAACAGATAAAAATTGCGCTAATTTAAACGATAAACATTATTTTTTCATAGGAAGACCCAATAGTGATGTTGTTTTACACATAAAAATAAAAACAAGAAGCAGTGGGGCTATTAATATGTATATAATTAAGATGTCAGGCGTGGGACTAGGAAGAACTGTTGTGTTGCTGAAATAAAACAATGGCATGAAACGGGATATTTCAAACTCACTGTAGAGCAAATAATACTAAGAAATAAAATACCACCAAGGTTACATGCCTAACATTTTGGTTAAATCGCAGAGGCATAATTGCATATTGGTCAGTTCCTGAATACTAAACAATTTGTCTTGCAAACAAACTACAACACCTTGAGAATTCATAGTAGTTTTTGTTTATTAATCAATCAAACTCGTTTTGTCATCATTTACAACTGATGGGTGGAGCTATGATAAGTTTGTGGTTGAAGGCAATATATAACTGGTTCTTCAAAATACCTGAACTGAAAGCAGATGCTTGGAGTTGCTAACACAATATTGACACAGCAGTTTACATTTGAGTTGTCCTTAACACCTCTTCAAATGAATACCTGCAACCTTCATTCTCATTTCCAGTGAATACTGCAACATAGATTGCAATCTCCCTCTGTGTCTGCCTGCTCATTCTCAAAGTCACATAATTATTTAAGTACAGTTTATAGAAACACTCCCTTCTTGCTTTCCTGCAGCAAAAACAATTTTCACATATAATTATTGAACAACATACAGTATACATCTTAGGCATCCCATGTATTACAATGCAAAGCCTATAACATTTAAAGATATTTTATTACATTTAAAGAAAACTGATTAGCAATTAATGTTATAAATATCATTATAACAAAAATGTCTATAGAAGAGGGTTGATTTTAAGAGATTTTACAGATTAATCTTCTGTGTTCACAGAAGTACATACTGTTTAATAGAACTGTAAAATGTACTTTTACAGCTAGAGTTCAGGACAGCTTTCAAAAAAACACTCCTCTGTATCTGTATCATGCCATCAAGGACTGCACAAACTCCCTGTAATGATAAATGTAGGTATTCATTTTCAACTGTTTCATTTATAAGTGATGTATGTCCATTGCTATTGGAACACTGCTTGTAAAAAATAACACAATAATTAACTTATTAACTTAAAATAATAACATATTCCACACACTTTAGGAAGGGGGAGGTTTTCAGTAGCATTTATTATTTAAACAAATGTTAAATAAAAATGTAATTAACTTTAACATGTTGTTTTTTTTAAAAAAAAATGATATTACCTTATAATGCTTGGCAAACGAGGGTCTTTATAGAGGCCGTTGTGAACATATTTAAGTGATGCCTCAAATGGTATCAGCTTGACTCGTTCATCTGACTTTTGGGCATCTTTTGCTATGCTGTAAATCTGAGCACGACAAATATGCAAATATTACTTTTAAATTGTGTAGTAAACATTTTCATTATTATGAAGTAAAATATTTCACACACTTACCTGTTGAGCCATACTGAAGGGTGCTATAGGGTCATCTTCAGCGTGAAGAAACATAAGGGGGGTTCTAATTTTCTTTATACTATCAAAATGAAGAAAATGATTTTTAACATATCTCTATGATTATTACAATCAAATGTCTACTGATATTTTAGAAAATCTAAGTGACATAATATATAATGGTAATAATAGGCTGTATTTTGTAGTCACATACTTATCAACAGTTGGGAAGACCAAAATGTTGTCTTTTAATGGATTAAACAGAAAGTATTGAATGTATGGAAACTTCCAGTAAAACTAGAGAAAAGAAAAAGGGAGAGCACAAATAAGGCCTGTATCTGTTGTTTACATTCCATATTTAAAATATATTACCTTTAATATGTACAGTGTTAAATGTTCAAATTTTAGGTGTTTTGTCCTCAATAATTGTTTAGGCACGTTTAAGATTCAGAACATTACATACCCAGGTGAAAGGGTGTTGAAACACTTGCCCTGTTGTCATGAATGTTCCCTCAAGTATTATTGCGTCAAAATGTTTTCCTGTCAAGACATTTTCAGGTAATTCATAAAAATAAATAAGAATAAATAAGAATACAATACAGTTGTGCCATATAATGAAAACCGTTGTATGGCACAAGACAATGTAATTAATTTCATTAGTAATGACCTGGAATGATAGGTATGGAAGGAAACCACAACACTGCAGAGCCATTGTGCCATTCCCATGCTTATGTCTAAATCATTCACATTCTTACCTTGCTCCAGTAATTTCACTGCAGTATTTGTTGCAACACTATTAAAAAAGAACAATAGCACAGTTTATACATATTATAGATATTATTACACAACTGTCTGACATTATTGTTTCTAATACATTTGTTGTAAACCTAGAAATAGGCAAAATGAAAGAGGAATCTACACACCCAGAACCAAGAGAGTGGCCCCACATACACACCAGGCTGTTTCCACTCCGTGCCTTAACCCAGTGGTACAAGTGTAAGGTATCAGTAGTGAAACCAGGCTCTGTCGGTTCACCAGTGGAGTCTCCAAAACCTTTGATACATTTTAATTTGTTTGTGGGAAACAATAAAAAAAATTGTTAATTTTGTTTTTGTCAAGTTTTAAATATTTTTCATTCAATGCGTGTAACATTAAGGTGACAACAATTCAACCCACCTCTGTAGTCTAAAACTAGGACATGATATCCAGCTGCACTCAGGACCTGTGTGGCCAAACCATATTTGCAGTCATTATTACTGTGTATGCTTAAGTTTTCATTGTGTTAGTCCTTGTCATAAAACATCAGATGTGCTCACATGTGCAATTCCAACCCGGTGTGGTGGTGAAGCTCTGTTTAATGAAGATATAAAAACAAATAGTCAGGCTTGTATCAAGTGACATGTATCAAGAAATGTATCACTGTTTCTGTTTAATCAATAAAAGCAGATAAATGTTAAACTATCCGAATCACAGAGGAAATCATTGTTGTATTAGCCAAAATAATATAATAAATCTGTACTTCTTTCCAATGGGGTGTGACATAAAAACTATATTAAACAGTGTAGCAAAAGGATTGAATGCCCATCCCAGTTTTTACTAAGGCAAAGTGCAATGCAGTGTGAAGTTCAATCAACATGTCAGTGTTTTCTTATCACAGTAAACAAAGAAGATTGTGTAAAAGTTTGCTAGTCACTCTTACAGCTCTTTAAATGTAATAAAAAACAAAGTGGAGTCTTATATTTTATAATTTTAAGTAAATGTAAAAGTTTTCTGCCTGTTGCCTGCATTGCCATGAAGGTAGATGAAAATGGGTGATCCATCTCCCAGAGTTTTCTCATACCACTCTAGGTCTTTCCCCTGTGACTCCTTCCATTTATGTTTAGGTACAGTTAACCTAAGAAACGATGAATTAGTAATGCAAAGAACATTAACAACATGTATATTAAAAACGTTTTGCCACTATTTGATAGTTTTTGTGTTTATTTGTGTGTGATTTGTGGGTGTTTTAAAACTAACCACACGCCCACTCTCACCCCTTCCTCTGGTTTAAGGTAGAAATTTATAGTATAATTGAGACCTACATCTGAAGGTCGGCTGAGGTCAACAGAAACTAGAAAAAAATAAAATAAATACAAATAAATTTTGTAACATTTGAAAACCACACTGATGTGTTCACTGTGTACACTTACAGAACATTAGGACACCATGTATTTATTTTGGGTGGGGAGGGGGTGTATAATACCACGAAAGAGTTGCAGAACAAATAGTATTGCCATGGTTAAAACGCAGAGTAAAAGTCCCAGTTTAGCCCATGTGCACGCCCAACACTGTGATCTTAAAAGAAAGCAAATACAGAAACTATGTGTAAATTACAGAGATTGAGACAAACCCAATAAAAGTTACAGGTGACATTAACTGGCTGACAACTAGACTTATTTTTTGTTTTCTGAACTTTTAAAATTTTAATATAATTATCTTATGGATTACAATAGTTAATCTGCATATATTTTTGATATTTGAGATTTTTCATATCTCAAGGTCTCACAAAAGTATCACTATCAATTATAATCACTTTGCATTTACATTCAGATGAACGGTTCAATGTGATAAGTCTTTGCAACATCATTTTCATTTACCTAGCAACTTCAGTAAACAAAAGTTTGTACTATTGACGTTATTACTTGATATTACTTGACAGCATACAGTGCAGGTTTATAGCAACAGTGTTTTCATTCATTTAAATGCCACATTACCTTGGTTATTGTTTTACCTAACAGTTTACCTTTTTTCAAAAATTAGACATTATATACAACATGTTACCTTTTCGGCACCTGTGGATCCTTATTATGGCGACCAGTGCGTTGCGGTTTTTCTGTTTCTGAAAGAAACTTGCTTTCAGGTTTATCGAGTCTTCTCTTCATTTTGAGAGCAGGTAACACTGCGTGTTGTTACACAGCCAACATTACACAGGCTGGCAATAATTGCAAACGTACGGCAGCGGGTAGGTTTAAAGAGCAAAGGGCATGTTATGTCTCTTGATAGGTCTTGCATTGCATACGCTGGGCATGCGATTGAAATTGTTAATTCTGATAAATCTCTTTAAGCATATATAAGCAATATTGCTATATATATTTGTTTTACAAGCCTATACCAATGTATACACCAGTAAGACATTGCAAGTGTTTGAGCAACTGTTGCTCGTTTGCAGGACAGACATCTTATAAGAAACAGTTTCCTTATAGTCAGTTTTAGATTAAAAAAAATATAGTCTACTGTTCTTATTGTTTAGTTTTTGTTGTTTTGAGAAACTTCATGGCATGGTTTACAAAAAAAACAATGTTTAACAATGTTTAAAGGGCTGCGATTGTTATGTCTTTAACAACTTTAATCTAATCTCAATTTAGGATTGACATTAGGAATTTTTAGGAATTTGGATCCTAGTATTTATTCTTTATTTGTTGTGCACTGTGAGCGTTTGCCTGCTATGTTAATAGTCATATGGCACAGTCTACTGATCAGGAATGTGAGACATTTTTACACTTGTCACCTTATTGTCAACAATCATTACAGATCAAATACAGTACAATATTTATTTGATTATAAAGAGAATGTGTTTTTGATACTCTTACATTTTTGTGGTACAGTATCCGTATCGACTACTACGTAGACGAACCTTTATATTATGAGCGCTATGTCACTTCCTGTTGTTGACGTTGCTGAGGAAACAGACCTTCATTCAGGGGTTCAATCTGTCGGTAAACAGGAGAAAGTTGGATGTCTGTCAGAGTAAGTTTAAAGGGTTTTGATGGACGTCTGTGTGTGGTTACTTACCTTTAATTGGTCCTAATATGAATATAAAACACAAGCTTTCACAAATTACGTAAATTAAAACCCCGTAAAGCATGTCACTTACCATGTGGGCATAAACATGTTAAACACCTTACAGCGTTATGGGGGTTCAAGCGCCTAAGAATTTGCGTGGCTCTAAAGATATTAGAAATGAATTAGCAGGTGCCCAAAAACGCTTTCTAAATAACTTATGTGTATTTATAACATATTATCAATGTTTTGTCAGCTTGTCAATCGTCCCATGATGTGCAATCGTTAACTTACCCAAAACCAAGACAGCGCCCCCCATTGGTCCATTGTTTTTAATTATTACAAACCATTGGGTTAAAGCATTCCCACCAAGTTTAAAGGTTTTGATCCATCAACTAGAACTGCAAGTTGAGTAAAAATGCAGCTATCCTAGAAGATGTGCCTGATGAGAGGCCTGATATGGAGACAGATGCAGTTCGGGATGTGCAGCTTGATCTTGAAGATCGTCCAAAACTTCCAGCTGTGATTGAAACCTGCTGCGCTCCTCAGGAACCCCAGACCCACTAGACGCACACTCCTGGATCAAGCCCAACACAAAGGGTATTCACTGTTAGTTACTTACTGCACTGATAATAGACCACAACCTACTAGTTTTAATATTAATGATTACTGGGTAAATACATGCTATATACTTGTGTATTAAGTTTTATTCTTGTTATGTATTGTTTTGATTCTAGTTTTAAAATAAAAAGCAACTACAGACATTTGGTCAGTAGAGGGCAGCAAAGTACTTTGTACTTACAGCATTGCGCGTATGAGTAGCATGAGAGATGATATAGTGTAACCTCTGATGATTTTAACAACTTTTCCAAAGCCTCTGTTTTCCCCTTAAAAATGTCTTTCTCATAGTTTCATAATGACTCTCATATCATTTTATACTTCTCTGCATGTGTTTTCTGACCTGTTAGTCACAATTATAACTGCATGTGTGTGTTTTTCTCTCAGGTGTGACAGGGCTGTGGTGACTATTGACCAATCAGTGTCCAAGACAGCACTCAAAGAACAGCAGCATGGCAAGAGTAAATCAAAGGACATTACCAAGTTTAGTCACTACACTGACTTGCAACATCACGCAGGTCCAGCACCATCAGGTATGATCACCTCTTATCATATCAGCTTTAATCTAAGGGTTTTCAGATCACTTATTTATTTTTTATACAGAGATTTGAATGTCACACAATATAAGTTATAGTTTCATATTAATTTTGCTCAAAAAAAGTTGTGTAGAGAAAATATTAGATATTGAAAGTTTTTGAACATTTAACTCTTCACATATTTCTTGTTTTAAACTGTGTAATATCCTAATTTATTGATTATACCATTTTGCTGAACTGTGCTAAACTAGTCAAACTGTTGACTAGTACAGGACAGGCATATACACAGTGACAGTGTTGTGCCACATACACAAGTCCCTGTGTCACTCTTCAAAGCCCTCCTGTCAGTGGCGTTTAACTGTATGTCTTTGTGTCGATAACGTCCCCTTCCCCCTCTTGCTCTATGTGTACCCGCTTACTCAAAGCTGGTTGCGGGCCACATGTCACACTGACTCTGTCATTATTTCCTCCCTCTATCCGTCTCTCTGAAGCTCTTCTCTGTCCTCCAGTCATTCCCGATCTCCCCCTCTTAACATATGTGACACGTCCCTATCCACGTGGTTGTGGATTAAAGGCTGGGATTGACAGTCACTGCCTCATGATGACAGCCGCTCATGGGCTCTGTGAGAGGGGTGTAGGGAGGGGGCGAGAGACAAAGGTGGAATGAGTGAGCGAGCAAGCGCTTGAGAGATCTACAGTTTACCCAATGTTAATCTGCTGACGTGGATTGTCAGTGAGTGTTAATATGAGTTCGGCATGACCTGCGAGCTGTCACACTCCGGCTAAAATGAACCTTTTCGTGGTTTTGCTGAGGAAGAGTGTGGAATGTATTTTGACAGGAGGCATGTGTATACACACGTTCTTGCTTGTTTAATTTAGCACATCAGTTGCAGGAGTGTATTAGGGACAGATGTGTTTGTGTGGGTGTGTGCGAGAGCGGGGTCTACGCGTCGCTATCGCAGAGGTTTCGTTGATCTTAGAGAGCCTCTCATCAACAGAGGAAACATTGATGCTTTTGTGTACAAATGAACAAACTTGTATATTTTGTTAAGTTCAAGTTACATTCAAGATCAAATTGCCAACTGCCTGTAGATAAAAATCATAACATGAAAGGCAAACAGAATTGCACAACTAGTTTTTTAGCAGTTTAGAATACCAGTTTATAAACGGTGAGAAAAATAATACATTATTTTATCCTTAAAGTACTTAGTAAATCAAATCATTAATCTAAATTAAATAATTCATCTGTGTTATACCCCAGGCATACAGTATTTAACATATTAATCAAATTAATTAACTAACTTGTTAACATGTTTTTTCTAGGGTTAAGAAGGCAACAAACACTATATTATTTATTTGAAGATAGGAGACAAATATGAATTAAGTGAATACACTAGTAAATAATAATTGAAAACTGTAAAGTTCAGTTTGTTAATTCATTTATTCAAAGAAATGCAAGAAATCTACTTGTCTGTTAGTTTTAGCTATGCTAGATGCAATGTCTCAGATCCAATGTCTCAAAAAAGCATAGACATATGATCATTGGTGTATTTTAAGCCCCATGTTGTGTATGTTTGTTTTCCTGGACACCCAAAGATAAGAAGTGAAAAGTTCATCCATTCTTTGTTTTTGTAGTGGCCATCCTCAACAGCTCTGTTTCATGGCAATGACCTTGCCTTTATTTGGAGAAAAAATATTGAATTGGAATAGCTCAGTCTTTAGAATAATATTCATTTCTGTCGCTTACATACCTCATATTTTTTCAATTATGATTTCATTGTTATTGAGGAACATGATATGTTGAATATTTAAACTGAACTTTTTCCCCTCTTTCTTCCATCTCTGTTTTAAAATGTCATGTCCTGTGTTGGCAATGGAAAGTGTTGAGGCTGATTGTGTTTGATATACAACACTTAACCTGATTCTGAGAATAATGGCTTTTCAAAACAGTTGATTTCTGATTTTTTGTTTAATGTTTTGGGTGACAAGTTGTGTTTATTTTAAACATTTATATTCTTTAAAGGCAATATTCAGCAATATTGTAAATTTGTAATAAACATTTGTAATACAAATGTTAATATTGGTTTTGATAATGAGTGTAATGCTGATAAACAGGCAGAACTGTTTGTTGTGTAGATGCGTGGCTGTTTTTGGTCGTAACTGTAAAATTTGTCCTCTAAATATTTACGGCCATTCTACACACACCACATACACCTTTCTTGTTGTTTTACCTCTCAAAATAAAGCACGATGGGAAAAGATTTAAAATATGCATTACTGTGAATTTATTGTGCATTAGCCACATAAGTTCAAGTTTGGAAATGAAACCAGGGTACAGCGAAAAGTTTGATATTTGTTTGACATTTTCCGTGTATCATGCAAAAACTTCAAATGCGATGAACATCGCATGAGAAAACCCGAGTAAACAGCTGCCTTAGGGGGGTGAAATGCCAAAATATAGAAATATAATTTTCATCATATTTCTGGCTGCATTAATTCACGTCTTGATCAGGCCATTAGCAGTTGTTCCGGGTAAGAGGGGGGTGGTTGCCTGCCTTGGTGTAGGGATGAGCGTGTGGTTGTGTAGGGGGTTGATCGTATTTGTCAGCTCGCTTCTTCCGCTTCAAGCCCAGATTGATGGGTCATCTTTTCCCTCTTGTTTCTTTTCCAAAGGTTTTCTCTCAGAAAAGGTCAAATACTTAAAACTATTTGCTTCACAGCATGTCACTTCCCCTCAGAGGGCCAGTAGGAGAAAAGTAAGAGAGGCTTTTCGGTCTGACAAAAGTGTGTCTTAGTGCACTTCCTCGTTTTTGGAGGGAGTGGGAGGGGGTGGTTCTGACAGTGTGCCACTGCGCCTCGCCTTGTGTCGGCTGTCTCTACAGGTTACTCTTGTTTCAGACGTTAGCTGTTAACCATGGGGAGAATCTGAAGATTCTGACAGTGAAGGTCAACGTTCCCGACTGGGTGAAGAATGACTTCTGTAGGTGGTGTGTCAATGCCAGGTTAGCACAACCCCCCCAAACACACCCACCTCGTCCTTGTAGCATAATGCTGTTGTCTGTTTGATGGGCAGTGGCCTGGCAGCTGACTTTTACACTGCCAGGTGTGAAAGGTGTTTGCTAAAGGTAAAGGTTTTTGATAGTGTCGTTACTCCTGTTAATGATGACTTAGACCTAAGTACTATTAAGGGTTACTATTACTATTATTACAAGCATACATGCCATAATTATTCATAATTTCTCCGTAGTAAAACAAATGATCAGGTGCAAAACACAGAGAAACTGAACTGATGCTGATTTTAAAAGACGCTGCTGAGGATTCCTACAGGAGACAGTTGTGCCCGTTTCAGTCAGAGCAGCAAGTTTTTTGTTTTGTTTTTTAAGTTCAATATTTTGTCTGAAGCATCCTGTTACTTGCACCTTTGCTTGCTGTCCAGGAATGAGTCGACTGCTAGTGCAGAAACAGAACCTGCCACCATGTTTTTTGTAGCCTGTGTCAGCGTCTTCTAAAAAAATGTCATGTTTGGAGGAGGGCCACATCCTGTACGTCATGAGTGTGGACTCAAGATTTCACCATGTCTATAAACTATAAACCACAATTTCCACCAGTGAGACTGAAAAGGCCTGTTTCTAAAACAGATGTTAAGGATATGAGACAGTGTTAGAAATGTAAAAGTAGGCATACAGGTGTATCTCAGTTTGGAGGAATCTTGGAAGAAGAAATCTAAAGTAATTGTTATTAAATAGTTGTGGAAGATATGGTACATTTGAGCTGATGTTTCACAATCACAAACCAATATTGGAGTGAATCATCATTGGCTTTTCCCAGCTAGTTGTAATTACAATTTTGAAGCTAACAGAGGAGAGTCTCTGATTGGCAGGTGTGATTAAAATGTCGTAGTGCCCTCTCTGTGGGCGGAGTTTCATGCTGTGCCCTTTGTGTGCCCCATGTCCAGGCGTCTGATCGGCCTGGCGGGTGTGTGTCAGGTGGCATTGCTGTGTTTTGCCCTCTGCCCTGCAGCAGCACCACACGCACACACAAACCCAGCTTGACTATGACAGGTTTGTGTGTGTGAAGTCACATGACCTGCCAAGCTCTTGAGGTGTCCTGCGATTAGACTGCCTCTCTCAGACTGACAGAAATGGCCGTTGTATTGTCTGATAGGAGTAACAAGACACGATAAATGCAGTGGTTAAACAATGGCTAATGTAAGTACTGACAACTGGACAGTATATAATTCAGTTACATGTGTAATACAGTGCAGTCTTAAAATTACTAACGATTGCAGCCAATCCACATAACTAATATACACAAAACATGCTCATTTTTTAGGATGGCAAAAATGAACTGACACTAAGGAGGATAAATACTAATAAATATGTTGATTATTATGTTGACGTGTTGATTTCACAGTGAAATTTTCTCATTGTCCTAAATCTGGTCCCTGTTTTTTTTCTTAGGTCATATACTCCACACAGACGTGGTTTATCTGCATGGCTGTTCATTTATAACCCAAAAAAGTTATGAATTGCAGCTTTAAGAATAGCAGAGATTATTCTTAATTCTTGTTTGTGGCCAAATCCTGTCTATTTACAGTATTAGTATTGTATAATAATATTATAATATTAATATTATTGTAATTAAAGCCTGAAATCTAAAAGTGGTTCATCAATAAATGTAACTGAAAATGAAAACAGCAACCGTTAATGTACGCAAAGGAGTAGAGAAAGTGGTGCCGATGTGGTATGTGTTGCTCTTGCGGGTTTTAAATGGTATCTGGTCCTTGTTTGACTGTCTCTAATTAAAAACAAATATTTTTTACCGCCCTTCAAACCAAACCAGGCCGATATGTTCTCATCCAATCCAAATAAAGCTTGATCTGAGATTGTCTCTCTCTCAATCTAACTAGACTGGTGTTTGTTGACTTTTGGTTCTGACTGGAGAGCTGCCCAGAGCTGCTCTGAAGTGGCCGTTTATGGTGTACATTGATGGCGGTTTTCATTACAGCTCTCCGCATCCCTCAGTGCAGCTCATATAGATTGCCAGGTCTGCCTCAGTAATTCTCAGCAAAGCATGATACCTCAAAATATACAACCAAGGTGCTCCACAAGTGGATCCATTTCAATCTTCATTCTAAAATGAAAGTGGATAATCTTTGCATGGGCAGTGTAGCATCTACTGGCTGGTATAGGGCGCTGACACATTTGAACTTCGTTCTGGTAGTAGCAGCCAGGTATTTTTAGAAGCGAATTGCTAGTTAAAAGAAATGACACTGAAAAGAATTCCTCCAAGTTTCAGCATGAAATCTGATCAGTGGCTTTACTTGGTGAGATGCTCAAACATGAAGTGAAGTCTTCTAGAAGAAACATGGACTGGTTATATATGTGTGAAAACAACTAAAGCATCTTACGTAATGTTTAATGTTGGTATCATGACAGTCTGTCATATGACTTCAGTGAGCATTTTAATTTTAGTTGTGATAATTTAATGGCTATTAGATTACTCGTAATAAACGGGGCAGTGAATCTAAAAATTCTCTTATCATTTACTCATAAAAAGATCATTTACCCAAAAGATGTTAGGCAGAATGTTAGTGAATGTTAGTTTCTTGCAAAAATGTATTTGTCACAATGACCTTTTAATGGCTTTGATTGTATTTACTTGGGCTAGAACGTTTTTCAGCACATTATTCCCCCTTGAAAGTTCATCTCCAAACATCACTTTGTACCCAGCTAGTCAATTAAACTGGTGGCTTCATTTGCACCATCTGCTATCTGTCTCCACTGCCCTCAGCTTGTTCAAAAATAAAACATCATCTTCTGCCCTGACCCATCATGGCTGTTCTTCCTGTCTTCTGTCCCAGCGTTCCATCTTGCCGCCTCCTTTCCTCTCTCCTCTCTTTCGCCTGAGTGCTGCTGTGGAATGACAGGCAGTGGCGGCTGACTGTGTGCGGCAATGAGCCTGCGGCATGAGTCTGTGGTAATGAGTTTGCGGTAATGAGTCTGCCACACTGCTTTCAGCAACCTGGTGCTCTTCCATTTAACCAAGAGCCTGTTGAGTTGATAGTGATGTTATTTGCAAAGAACTATAAACACTTTCACAGGTTCATTTATTTATAACAAATCGTCACAAGCCTTTTCTGATGATTTGTAATGACTCTTGTAATGGAAATCTATCTTTTAACCTTTCAATACATTCAATATACAAGTTACTTTCCAATTCAAATCCGTTCAAGGATGTAGCAGAAAAAAAATGAAAATTATTACAGGCAAAATTCTTGAAAATGTTTTGAGGATAATTTTAATATCAAAATATGTTGCTTTATTAATTTACATTAATGAAATTACTAGCAGGCTTGCACAGAAAGTATTGCAACAGTTTCATGCAATTCCAATGCCATTTGTTTGCATATTCAATTATAAAATTCTCAGTCTAGTCTCTGAATATTATATCAGAGTCTGGTAATCTCAGTTTTTCCCATTTTTGCTATTAGAAGAATTAGAACCGCATCCATTACACAGATTTTCCTCACAGTCAGTACAGAATCAGATGCACATATGTTGTAGGTGTAACCAGCCTCATCATCAGCTCAAATGCTTAATGAAGAGTTGTTCTCTCACTGAACTTTCATCAGTGAGGCCTTCTCAAATATATTAACTGTGAGATTTCCACTATGCCCTGAATCCCCATTGCTGCCTCCTGTGAGATCCTCTTATTGCTGCCTGGTGCCTTTATTCTTGTAGACAGCTTCTTATAAATTTGAATTATGAGTAAACTTCACTTCATTCATTTGTGAAACACTTTACAATGGGCTGGATATACTATAAAAATATACATGGAAAAAGTAGCACTTCGGTATGTTTCTGTGTTTTATCACAGTTTTGTCACATTTAAATTTCTGTTTTGTGTGTGTGCTTGTGTCTTTATTTCCACCCCTTACGTCATGAACCAATTTTAAGATTAAGATAACCCCAAAAATGTTTTACGATTTTTAAGAATTTGATCATGGTTCTCTTTGTAAATATTCGCTGCTGGAAGAAAGTTGTGTCCCTCACACAGATTTGCTAAAATTATGTTGGCTTGATAGTGTTATTCCAAAACTTGTTATAGATTTTAATCCCAAAACCTAAGGCCAGAATTGCTGACTTTTATAGCTTTCAAGCCTTTATACTCTTTATACTCTGTTTATTGAGTTATCAGAGGGTGCTGCTCTGACTCTGGTCGTTGTTGCTGCTTGGCCCTGACTTTGCCTCTTGCCCCTGAAGGATAGCATGACATGTATCTTGCTTAACGAGGGTGCCTGTAGTGTTCCTGACTGTCAGGCCAGTGATCCTGCTACTGAGCTTTGGCTACAGACTGATTGGACAGCTCTGTCTGTTCTTAAGGTTGAAGAGACAGCAGCAATGGCCACTGCTCTCCCCTCAGGCTGCCTCTCTCTGCCTCACCCACCAGCCGGCCAGTCTCTGGTCATTAGACTCAGTTTGCAGGGGGACAGGGAATTACAGCAGCTCTCTCCTTCGTTTTGTGTTTAGTTTGTTCGTATTTATTGTCTGCTACTTGAATTACAAATGATGTGTTTTATCAGGAAAGAAGCTAATGTTAATGTTTCTTTGGGGTTTTTAACAAATTAATGTTTGACTTATTAAAAAAAATTGAGCCATTTGTCCGTTGTCTTATTTATGCAGTTAAAATGTGCTTTATCAGTTAAGCAGTTAAAACCTGTCAGACATGTTAACTTTAAAGCACAATGACAAAACAGACTTCATCAAAAAATCTTTGATCTGTCAGTGGTTAAACCCCCAAACCACCCCCCCCCCAAAGGTTTTTTCTTTGTTTTAAACAAACCCTCAGTAAATGTTGTTAGACAACTCAGCAAACAAGGTTAAAATCTTATGCAATTTTGTATACTAACTAGTAATGTGTTTGGGTGTGTGTTTTGTGTGTTTGTGCTTGTGTGTGTGTTTGTCCTTTAGTGTGATTCTTCTACATTCCATTTTACTCCTGGTGGAGTGAGATCACTTGTGGCTGTAAGGATTGTATGACTGTAATTTTACATCAGGGCTGTTTGGCCTCTGAGGAGGGTTCTGGGTAGGGTGAGTCGGACAGAGAGGAATGAGGACTATATGCCAGGCCCTCAGCTAATGGCTCACTGAGGGATAGATGTCCGCAGATGTCACAGAGGACATCCAGTACCAATGGCTTTATGAACATCTAATTTTGAGTGGCTACTTTTTTAATCACTTCAAAATATATACATATATAAAAATAAATTTATATTAATGCCTGTCTTTTATTGATTTTACTATAACGTCATTTTTTAATATAATTTTATAACGTCAAATTAATTTGGATTTTAATGCCACATTTTAGCATCTGTTTAATACATTTCAGAACAGTTATTTAACTTGCTTTGAATGCTTTCTTGCATTTAACAAAGTTTCCACAATAATGGATGTGGAAACTGCAGTGTCGCTCCCAATCTGCCCTGTGCTGATTGATCCTTGTCAGCCAACCATAAGATCAAGCAAGCCTTCTGCATGAAAGTTTTCACTGCCCTAAACCCAGATGCCAAATCCTCATCTGTCAATTTCTATCTAATGGCCTCTTGTGATGTCAGAACAACTGGAAGCAATCCCCACCAGTGAAGTTTTTACCATGCTGCACATTTCATGCCTCATTTACTTGTGTTTGGCCATTTTAGGTTGTAGTTTATAGCCCTTGGAGTATTAAGAAAGCAAAAATGCAAGCAACTTCAAAACATTAAAATGCCAATTCCACATCTGCATATATGAACTGCACTTCATATGAAATTAGAATATGGAAAGCTCTGCAATGTCTATTTTATTGGCTATACTTGAATGTATTGTCAATGAAATTCCCTTTTATTTGTTGGAACTATAGATTTTAAGATCATACAAAAACATATGTCTGGTTCATATGAAGTTTATAACACAAACATGAACAACAGTCTGAACACAAACAAATAACTATCCCAGCTGGCCCCCATAAGCTCTGCAGGAAAACATCTCTAATACTGTCAGCAGCAGTTCCTTGAGAAGATGGAAGCTGTGGGCGTGATGAACATCTGCCACTAGTTTGATGTGAGTGACTGTGAGGTTTTGCTCTTTTCAGACTCATGTGATGGTGGCAGCATGAATGTGGTGTTAACTGTGCCTCCACACTGACTAGGCATTTCTTAGCCTCTAGCTCAGAGCCTGAGATTGACGGCCTTTGACACCTGCCATTTTGGCCCTTTTCTAGGTGCAAAATGTCATTGTTTTTAGACTTCGCATTGGTCTGATATCTGATGATTTGGGTCAGTTGCTTGTGAGTAATAGTCCAAGATTATTCTTATTATGTGTTCCTTTATGTTACAGCAAACAGAGTGGAAAAGATAGATAAACATTAGTATGTTTTATATTATTTAGATAAATATTTACAGTTGATTAAGTATTGACAAATTGACAAAACAGTTTTTTATAAACTGTAAGGGTAATGTTCCCTTTTCACTAGTTCACTGTAATGGGTGAATAATTCTGTGATAATCTAGGATTAGAGTTTGGTTACAGGGCCTAATCCTCTAATCCTAATCATTATCACAGTTATAGACAGAAACATGGCACATGCACTCTTACAAGCTTTCTGTCACGTTAAACTTCAAAGTCACTACAGTAGATTTGGTCAAAGGTAGTGCATTTAAGTCTTCAGTAAATCACAGATTTTGTGTATCATTTTACTATAGTGATGATATCTCTTCACCCTGCCAATAGATCTGATGAATGAATTTAATTAGCACATGTGTTTAGAGGGCTGTTAAAGGGGCAAGTATCAAAGTATGCATCCATCTCTTGATGTCACCCTGTGGTCAGGGACTTTGAGAGCAGGAGATGGACCAGCCTAAAGGATTATGACAAATACAGAGAGTACCACAGTTACTTACAGCTAAGGGGGTGCTGTGACTTTCCCCAGGGACAGTCTTAAACACATGATAGTTTGTGTGTGTGTGTGTGTGTGTGTGTGTGTGTGTGTGTGTGTGTGTGTGAGACTCTCAAACCTTAAGGTTTTCAGATCATCTACAGGACTTGCAGACAGGATTTGCCTTTTTATTGTTATGTTCTTCCATTTTTGAACAGGAATTGCTACCTGCATGCTATACATAATGCCCTTGATGAACTGTGGTTGGTCATTGTGATGGATATCCATGTCAAAGTTGAGTGTTTTTACCCAGGAACTTACAGCTCTTCGAATTAATTCAGACTGAATTGCCACACTTCATTTTTAATACCTGCTCTTTTTCTCTAATCTTCTTAACATCCTGATCCACCTTGACCCCATGTTTCATACCAGGGCTGGTTAGTGCCAATGTCATGACAGAAGGGTCTGAGAAAATGAGGACACCAGTCAAACTTGAGGTCTGTGTCACAAAGCCTCTGCATCCTGTCACGATTATGATGACACTAATTGGCAAAGTTACCCATGGAAGCCTTGGGCATCAATAGAAAGCCAGTGAATGTAATAGCGGCTACAGTGGTGAACTGCCCTAATTTGTAGGGCTATTCTGTGGTCATAATCATGTGAGGAGGACATTAGCTTAGTCAAAGGTCGATTCAAGTGCATGTGCATATTTCATTGGTAACCTCCACAGCGAAGAAAATAAGTTACTGAGAATGGCTATAGCTGCATTTTATGATATATTATGATGTTATATTATGATATATCTCAGTAGTTGGGAACTTTTTCTTCATCAACTGGTGGAGCATTTCTTTAAGACAGGAATTTAAAAAACATAAAAGACCTTTGTCCACTTCCTATTAAGTTATTCACTGTTTTGAATCGATAATAATCAATCTTCTATCTGTAGTGGTACTCAGTAGAAATGTGTTTTTTGTGTTGTGAACTTTCTTTCATTGAAGTAAATGAAAAAACAAGTGCTCGGATTATCAGGGTTTTTGACAGGCAGCTGCATTATTTATGTTTCTAAAGACCCCAGAGAGGGTAAACATTAACAGATATTATATATAAAATCTGTTTTAAACAGGCAGTTGATTTTTTTAGTCTTGGACTGTTAGCAGTGCAAAGGTTGTGTATTTAGTTTCCAGAGAACACACATACTAATCAAATGTAGAGCTTGAATGCATTGTACCTCACTTTGGATAATATCATTCACAAAATTTATGTAAATTAAAAAAAATTAAAAGTAAAATTCTACACATAAACTTGGCATATATTTTAAATTTCGCATTTAGTACAAGTGGATTTATTTTCAGCCTGAACAAAACCATCTGAAATATTTAGTTTAGAAATTCTGTAGATGCATGCGCTTGTGTACCATTAGATGGCAGTATTTAGCCATAGATTAATTTGCCTGTTCGCTCACCATAAGGTTCCGTTAGATAAATAAATAATTTACCTAAATCTGAAGCAGTTTTTTTAAATAAGTAGTATTTTTATTGAAAGCTGTTCGAGCTAAGATAATTACAAATAATGTATGCGTTTATAATGTATTAGTAATGCTATGTAAAATGTATAAGCAATGTCATGTAATACTACATTAGTGATATTATTAGCCAAATGAGTAAAGATCTGAGGTGCTAGCAAGTTTAGGTTGGAAATGAACTGAGATTACAGTTTTGCTTTTATTCACACTGAGACTTGACTGGCCCTGTGATTAGTAAGTTGTAAATCACTTAGAATAGCGAGCAACACACTACTTAATGCCTAAGGGGGTACTTAAGCAAGTCCTGTGGGGTACTATAAAAATGACAACACTTAAAAGACTATGGTTGTTAATAGAACTAAAGAAACTAATTGTAACAAAAAATAATACAACAAAAAGTAATTGTAACTTGCCATTTTGTAGTTGTGTTTCAGGAAAAACTCAGTGCTGGGTTGTGTCTGTAGCTTAGATTTGATAAGAACGTACAATAAATTGCAAACAAACATTTGGTTTCATGTGATAAATGGAAGATTGTAGGGATTGTGCTGATTTAAGGTTCATTTTAAGGTAATTTAGGTGACGTTATCTTGCGTGATGGTAAGGGGTGTAATATATACCAATGATTCATATCACAGTTTTGGAGCCAAGGTTTGGTTCTGTTTACTGTGGGGGCAGGATTCATGGTATGGCCCCGGCAATGCAAAACACTAGATTAACTTTTAACTTAATAATAATACTCATAAGACAGTAACTCTAGTGTACAGGGGAATTCCTTCATTAGAAGTTTATATGTGGGCTTGGGATAGTTGCAGAAAGACATGTAAAATCACCCCTGCATTTTTATTTAACTTTATTTGCAATTTCTTTGCAATATGTATTATTGCAGACCAGTTTAATAAGGAACAGTGCCTTACAAACCCTCCAGTAAACCAGCCATAGGTCTAGTTCATGCTATTATTACACTTCACATTATTCTATACATGCATGTTTCCCAGCACAGTGTGCTGCAATCGTGTGGTCAGTGCTGATTCACATAGCATTTATTTCTTTGTTGACCTGTGTGGTTTCATTTCATTCAAATGTTTTGTCACTGGTCTACTGCAAAAGTCCTCCAGTCCTCCTATGTTTAATTTATTTTTGTTGATATTTTTGCAGGTGCTCAAGCCTTTAAGATGTGGGCTGTGTAGGCAGTGAACACTGTTGAAACTCTGTAATAAAAAATACTATTTGAATCAATTATCTCTAACTTTCACTTAAAGCCTGTTTAATTTTATTCTTCAGTGTAGAGTGACAGACTGTTAGATGTTAAAACCCTTCACCTCATGAGTCTTACTCTCTTTATTATTATTATTAAACCTTATTTTTTTAATCTTCTTACTGCTCCTGCTACTACTCCTTACCTCCTGGAAATTGCTGTGTGATTCAATCCCTGTGACTTTAACTTAATAAACACCCAGGTATAAATAAAAGTCCAAATTTGTCATCCATGTATCTGAGCTTAAAAGATACTGCAATGACTGATGGTGTAAACAAAATGAAAACAGCTGTATTGAGCACCAGTGTGTTACAAATGTACTCTGTGTGTTGCACATGTGTTGCATCTTACAGTATCAGTATCATATTTATTATAAAATAATATAAATGCAAATCCTTACTACGAATTTGGAATTTTGAATAATTTGAGGTTAAATGATCTTATAAACTTGAGTGCCAAAATATGTGGCCCTGAACAGGACACTTTATACCATTGAAAGCTGTCTCTCTACATGGGCTTGTATGTTCAGTTATGCCAGTACTCAAGTCTTCAGTCACATCTACTGGCCCTAGACAGATGAACTAGTCTAGGGCTAGTTCATCTGTCCACCACTTGCTCTAGCAGGTTCTACAGTTCGGCTAAAGTTCTGCAGGGTGTACTGTACAAACTATTAAACCAGTTCTTTTCTCTGTATCTGCATAACACATTATGTCTCTGTGAAACAGAACATTACTGTAAGAAGTTTCTGTAAGAAAGTTTCACTATGTTTGGACCACACAAGCACTCTCTGCTATTGAAAACCTAAAGCGTAGTGAACAGTTTGGAAATCACTCCAGTGTTCTCAAAAACAGGATGTGAGAATTATACCAGACTTCCTCTATAAAAAGCAGTAAATCAGTGTGGGATTAATCATAAATTTTCCTCTGGTCAAGTGTAAGAACAAGCTAGGGAGCTATATTTGGTCACTTTATGAAAGGCATAAGAAATCAGAGCGTCCTAAGCGGGATGTGTGTAGCGTTCTGTGTTTCGAGCATTAAATACTGTATGTAAGGCACAGTATAGACACATGAAACGTGGCTTATTTTGAAATAAATAATGTATTTATTACTGTCACAAGAATACCATTGTACAGTGTTCTGTAGAAAAATTAAGTTGTTGAAACTAATGAAGTAACACTGAGGTGCAATCAGAGGTTTGACAATGAAGATTAGAGACCTCTAGTGTTGACAAAAGTGTTCCTTTTAAAGGAAAATCCCTTTTTTAAATCCTGCAATTTTTTATTATTGTTGTTTTCGTGTATGTGTGATTCACTAATGTTGTTTGTCAATGTTGAGTCAGGTGACTGATGTGTCCTGAAAATTCTACACAGCCATTTTTCCTAGTTTTTTATTGCAGCTCTTTTACAAAGGCTGTATGTGCCACTCATACTGTTCTGCTTTTGGACTGTTTGGACATTGTTGTGTAAATTGTCTTTTTGGGAAAGAAGTTTCAGGTTGTAATAGCCATGTACAATGATAAACGGGCCAGGGACATTTTTGAACCTTTATACCTGCACTGCCATACCTACAGTATGCAGCGTTCCTGTAGCTTAACTGGTAGAGAATTGCGACCTCGGGGATTGCAAGTACTGCTAAAATCGTTTTCCACTGAATTGATGTAAATATAAAAGTACAGAAGAAATAGCTGTTCACACATTAAGAAGACAGTGGAGGTGGTTGTCTTTCAGTAATACCTGAAAGATCAAGGTGTCTGTGCTTGCTGAAGCAGTTGACGGTGGAAGGAGGGTTTGAGCTGGGCTGAAGCATGATCTCTGAGTCTCTCTCGCCGCGTCTCCACACTGAACTCTGTGGGAAATTGCTGCCTGTAATAATATTTAGACAGCGATGGAGTTTCAGCTCAGGCCTTGTACAGCACACACAAAAGCACTTCTCTCCATTCGCTGTAATGTGGAGCTTGTGCTTGGGCAGAAAACCACGTACTGTCTCACATTCTGTCTCAGGTTTTTAGTGCTGTTTTCTGTCTGAGTCTCTTTTTTGCCCTATGACACTCAAACACTCCCATCTAAAAATGAAAATATGATTTTTATTTGTTGACCTTTAACAAGACTTAGATAAAGTTAATACAACAAGTGTTTATGTTTGTTTAATTTTATAATATTGTCTTTGGCCTGTTCACAGAGACAGGGACATGTTAGGTTTTCCCTTTCCTAAAACAAGTTTTTATTTTTTTTGTAAGTTCTTATTTGACGTCTCTTTATTGGCTCTTTGTATTTGCCTGTCTTACAGAATTTGCTAGGGATTAATATGACAAATCTGTGTATAACAAATGTAAATCAATCTCTCTCTTTCAAGCAGACATGTTATATTCATCTATGGCTATTAAATGATTCTGTCATGTGTTCACAGTTTTAGTTTAGTTTTTTGCAAACTTCTGAATTAGTCTCAATCCTCCAACCACACCTCTTCTCATCGAAACCCGACCCTCAAAAGATGTCAACAAACCTTACATACAATCAAAGAATGTTTCTGATTGGCTTAGCTTTCTGGTAGTTCAGTAATGATGCCTTTCCCCAGGGATATAATGTTTCTTTTTCTAAATTACAATAATTGAGTATAATGAGCGAGTAGGTGTCTTTATGTAGCTAATATTTTGTCACAATTCCATATGTCATAAAAGAGCATCTGATATTATCATAGTGATATTTTATAGATATATTATGTATTTTCACAGAACTAAAGTTTAAGATCTAAGCTTACCTAAAACTTGTACCATAGAATACCATTCTTTGCTCTGTTGCAAACAACAATTCCCTTCAGTAAATGCAATTTTGTTTTCATTAATTTAATCTGAGAAGCAGTGATTTGTGCAAGACGTTTGTGTGGGCTTAATTTATTCCTAATTAAGTCTGTTGGTTTATTAAAGTGTAATATTGCTTACCTCTCGAGACAGTCAGTATTATATTTGAGAATTAACTGTGCCATGGCAAGACCCTTTTTTCCTTTATTTTCGGGCCTCTGTGTCCATTGGGAGGCGTATTCAGGACCCTTCAGCAGAGCTTAAAAAGGTTGACCCCAAACAAAATGATATTGGCACAATCAGGTGAGTCACGACATCTCTTTCCTCAGTTTTATGTCACAACTATGCTAAAATTGGATTGGCTAGTTTATTGCTTAGGTGATTATACTGCATTGAAAGCTGCAATGTAGCTTCTGCCTCACTACCGCCATCTCTGTTTGAAACTTAAAATTACAGGTTACTTTTGATTATACTTTTGTAATTGTAGATTATAATTAGAAGTATTGAAAGCAATTGTTCGAAGTATAAGGGCTTCTTCCATTTAGATTTTTAACCAGGCTCTGTTTTTTACATTTGAGTAATAGCGGTTTCAAACAGAAGTCAGATGGATTAGTGAACTAATCCCGTCTGTGACTGTTTTCTTTTGCAGTCTCGTATTATGAGTAATTCATTTTTCTCATGAAATTAATTCAGCTATGATTCCCAGTGGCATCATATATTGACTTGAGGCTGGACCTGACATTTCTTCTTTCAGCTTTGGCTATTCCTGCATTTTTGCTGCATTGTAGAATAAGTTTCTTCTCCTACCACTGTTATTTTGCTCTCTTTAACTAAACAATGATTTTAAACTTTAGTACTACATTTTAATACTAACCCCAAGAAGCATTTGCATAATTAAACTTGAAAAAACTTGAAAAAGTCTTAAGCCACTTACAAGAATGAATATATACAAGTATGAAACATGAAAGTATGAAATGATGTATGAAAGTATGCTTTTGATAACAAAATCTGGTAGCACAAGCACCGAGTAGTGCATGCAAATAAATGACTGTAGACCCAGATTTTATTTGTCTGCTTTGTGGGAGTTTCAGTGGTCGCAATGTAATGGTATATATTAACTCTGGGAAAACATAATTTAGCAGGCTTAAGAACCATTCAAGTAAATTCAAAACCAAGTCCACTGTAACCTTGGAGCCATTTCTCAAATAAGGAGAAGAAAGAACATCTTGCCTCTTTGCAAATGTTAGGGATTGATATCACATATCACATATTTCTCACTGGCAACTTTTGACCCAAAGAACATATGCACATGTGCAGAGGTTTAGTTTAGTAGAAGATCGGGGTCACCTCTCCTTGCCCCCGCACAGTGTGAGTGTTGTCTAGTGTGTATCACGGCGTCCCCCTGCATGTCTGTCAGCACTTAGCGTTTATGTACCTTGCTACATAATCTCAGCAACACAAGATGCCTCTCTACTGCATTGACATGCTGAGTGATGTGTGTGTGAGAAAGATAGAGAGAGGTTTACAGTATGTATGTTTGTTGTCTTGGAAATATACTGGACCAGTAATCTTTAGGAAAACCTAAACAGGATAGTAATTGTAATAACTATTAAAAGCCCCTCTGGTCCCCTCAAACCTATATTCATATTAGTGCTAGACAGCTACAAGCTTTTCTGTGGTGAGTTCTTCTAAAGTCATTTTATTACATTAGCTAGATTAACATTTGTTTAACTCTAATTTAACACTAACAGCTCTAATTTAAATATTTTAATGCTTCATTTCCAAAAATCTCCACTTTAAAAATACATTTTACTGTGTTGAACTGCTGTCTTAAAGATTTGACCTTCACAACATTTCGGATTATGCGTTGGCCTGTTGTTCCTTGTACTGTCATGACATGCCCATTAGTCAGTGGGTGGGACCTGCTGAGTTTACGTCTATAAAGTTAACTGTCAATCACTGAGGCAGTGGAAGAGTATCGTCCAGGTTTCCCAACTGCTTAAAGGTCCCAAAGGGCACATTTTACCATTTTACCCAGCTGTGAGAAAAAACAGCACACACACTTCTATATATTACAGCAACCGTCACTCTTCTTAACACTCTTCCCTATGTGTGTCTTCTCAATGTGTCTTAAGTCCATATATTTAAATGAGCAACAATTGGTATAATTTCATGTTTTTTAATATAAATCAATTTTCATTAAACATATTTTCAGTTTTCCTGTCTTTTACTTAATATGCACTGTAATTTGGCATTATTTAATTTAGCATAATTAAGTTATATTTACATTTGTTTACACATACACTGTTCTACTGTGTCACACAGTTTAGCTAGTTTTTTTGACTGAAAAGGGGTTTGCAATGGTTATAGTGAGATGAAAGTTGAATTCAAAGAGATAAAAATGAAAAAATGAAGGTTATGTTGTTATTTGTGACTGATGAAAGAAGGTCAAAGATGGAGGCTTGTGTATGGGCTATCCCCTTAAGGACAAATATAAAAGTAAAGCTCTGGTGATGTCACTGCTGTAGTTTCATGAAAGCTTTCTGGTTTAATAAGGCTGCTGAGTCTGTTCCCTCAGGCTGAACGGAAGAGACTGAATAAAGGTGTGAGTATTGACTGACAGAAAGCTGATTGATGATGACTGATGGCGCTGCTTGTTTTCACATGGGAAAAATAAGAAGTTATGCTTCTGATTCATGCTAACAATGTAACTGTCAAAGTTTATATGTGACGCATTTTGCAATTTATTTAAGAATCTCGATTCCCATTATTCCCATTCCCATTATTGGTAAATAATGTCTGTAACAGCTTCTTCTGTCTTACTTAATGGATGTTTATTTTAGTACCAAACTATTGAAGAACCATGTTAGTGTTTTTTCTCATGTCTTTGTCAGGTGAGTCCTTTAGGGTAGTGTGTGTGGGTGGAGCTCTCATGTTCCCTCTGACAGGTGTTTACTGAGACCTGAACTCAAGGCTTCACCTGAGGTGAAGGAAAGATGGAAGAGAGCGTAGGTGAGAAAAGTGTCAGAAAAGTCATAAAAATGTCATTACACTGCCAGAAAACTGCATCATTAGATTTGCTGCCATAACTTCTAAGAGTCTCAGCTGAAGGATTGTTTTAATTCATGCAATAGTGTTTTCCAGAACTGTAAACGTCATTAAAAATAATGCAGATTGTGAGGGGAATTTTTAAAATAAGTTTAATTAAATGTAGACTTTTTTTCCAGTAATGATAAAATGACAGAAAAGTTTTGAAAGGTCACAGAGATCAAAACGTGGTTATTTTTATAGTTATTGTTTATAGTTATTTGAGGACTTTTGGATATTTTTGGCTATATAAGACATTTATACTGTGACATTATTAAAATGATTACATCTGTAGTTAAGAAGGTGCATTCAGACAATAACAGACGCTATGTTTTGTTTTATAGAGTAGAAATTTGCAAAACTTCAGCACTGTCAGTCATTGCCTTTTCTAGACCTCTGTCAGGATGTCTTCAGCAGTTTTTGAATGCCTCCATTTGGGCTTTCATGTTGTGTTCAAAACGTGGGTTCTGGTTCCTCAGAAGGCAGAGGTTTGGGAGGTATGTAAAGAGATCTCCCCGTCAAACATCTTTGTGTTTTCAGCTCTCTCTGGGAAGTGTGTTTTCAGAGCCTACAGCTGGTTCGATGTACGATGGGTCACAAGGGTGGGGAGAAGGGAGAAGAACTGATTGACATCTCGGAGTGGCAGCTTCTCATAGAAAAAAGCTGTTAACTGGGTTGAGTGTGGACAGACACACTTTGTTCTGGCGCTGGGGCCTGTCCAAGCCAAACAGGACCTCGCACCTGAATTTAATCTTGGCGGTTGGTGTGAGTGTGTATTTGGGAGGGAGTGTATGTTTTTGTGTGTATGTGCTGGGTCAGAGACCTAATCGTGGCTCTGCTTGGTGAAGGTGAGGGAGTGAACCTCATCTGTGTGTATTTGTGTTACCACCGTGGACCATCCTCTGTTTATGTAGTGTTGGGATTGAGGCAGAGAGGATTCTGGGTATATGTCTGTTCACACTAAAACAAGTTTAAAAGCTATGTGAACTCACACCACATTTCTTCACCTATTCACAGATGCTTTAATTGAATTTTGGTTGTTTTGTCTTCAGGGTTGCCACACCGCCAAGCCTTGTCAGAGATCAGCTGTCAGCCGCTCTTCCTACTGTGAAAAAGGAGCAGAGAGCAGCTCAACGTGTGTTTGAAGACAGATGGAGAGCTTAATGTCAGCTTTAAGCGGGCATGTTTTTTCTTATGCACCAGTCGAGGGCTTCTCAAAGACATTGGTTTGATTCTAAGCTTATGCTCAACCAGATGTAGCTCAGTGCCTCCCGGTTTTACATTAGCTAATTGAAACGGTTATGCAGTTTTAGATATATCCACTAGGATTGACAGGAGCTTGAAAAAAATGACATGGGTGAAAGCCGAAGCCTTTCTTCCACAGCAGCTACAAGAAGGCTGTATGATTCACAGAGTCTAGGCCAGTTTTTCCCATAGTCACATATGTCAACCACAACAATGTCTGGCTGTTGTTACTCTTTTGTTCAGCTTTGTTCAATTTGTTCACAGTGATTGATTTGTCTTTGAAGCACTAATTCCCTCTTTCGTGACCCAGCGGTGGCAGACAGCTCGACAGTTAATATGACTCTTTGAACATTACCTTGTTCCGTCATATGCCGTTAATTTACTGTTTTCTCAATATGCAAGTGCTAATTTCACAGCAGGGCCGTCCCACTTTAGAAACAAACGCACCCCAGCGCATATCTTCTTGAAATCACCTTAAAAAAGATCTGGGTGGGTTTGATAATTGATGGTGTTCTAATGAGTGTGCATTCCATCACCAGAGCTCTGTATTGCCTGGAGGCCATACTTTTTAAATGTCTTTCTCTATCAGTGCATTCAAGGACTGTGAGAATTTTCGCTTCATCCGTGCTCCAGGCGTTCTATACTGCCGACCGCCTGCCAAGTACTCAAAAGCTAACCTTAGGGTTTGGGAGCAGCTACATGGGAACCTGTCCACATACTTCTCAGGTTGCATCCGGCTGTTACGCAGCAGCAGGTCTTTGTAGGCTAAAATAAGGAGTTTTTGTTGTTCTTTCTGAGAAGTCTCTTGAGTATGCAGTTATTTGTGTTGTCTGTGAATGTCGCTGCATACAACTGTTTGCTGCACACAAGTGACCATGTTGTAGTCACCTTAATATACTTTGAGTATTATATGAGAAAATACCATATGTGGTTATATGTCTGGGTATTTTTCTATTTAAGAGGATCATTATGACTGATAATGATGACTGAAAATGACTGACGTGTAGTTGATGAATTTCCACAGAAAGTATTTTTCCTCCGGCACTGATGTTTATTGTTTATATCTTATGTGTTTTTTTACACATGCGTTTCGGAAGCATATGCATATTTCTCACCTCTCTAAAGTTACAAAGGAAAAGTGTGAGACAGTCTGACCGAATGTTTCAGCAGGTTGGGGTTTCCCTAACAAAACCTGTTTCTGTGCAGTAAATGTTTAGGTGTAATGTTAAAGTTTTTCAAAGTTTGTGTATCACTGGACGTTTAGGAAATTATACTAAAATACTCTTTTTAATTGTCTAATAAGTCTTGTGGCCTCTCTGATGTAATTGATTTAATTCTTGATTGAATTTTTGGTTGAATTTCAATTAACTGAATGTACCACTAGGGGCACAGTGAGTGCAGGGCCCCTGTGAGCCACAAGAATCTTTTGTGTCCCACACCTGCTTCTAGGAGACATCAAGGGCTGAGATCTCAATGTGACCACTGTAGTTTAAAAACACTACAATTATATTGGCTAAACCTTCTAACTGCTGTGACATTATATTGTAATGAATGTTGGATGTTGATGTTGGTATTTTTACCTCAGTCAGTGATTATCTGGGTTTTGCCATGCTAAAATTACTCCCTCCCTTACATTCAGGCAGTGTTTGCTATCACACAGATGGCATTACTTTAGTGGTGGTCATCCATAGCCCGTCAGGTCAAAACTCACATTCTGTTCACTGCTGTAACCCACTCATCTTACCTACCTACTCACCCACCCATTGGCAAGCAGTCACTCAATCTCTCAAAGATGTCCTTTAACCTCTTGTGGTGTTTCCATTCCCCTCTACTGCTTTAAATAATGTCCATTTATTTATTTGTACATTTAATGTTTGATATCTCACTTCCTCCTCATCTTTGGCAATGGTCACCTTAACTATGTCCATTAACACCTTTTGGTTCCAAACATAGAAGCCCCCGAGACAGTTTTGTGGTGGCATTCAGTGATTAGTGGTTATTCCCCTGCCAGTCATTTTAATGGTAGCATTAAAACATCCTCACGTTTACACTGAAAGAACCACCTTTATATAAAGCAACTTAGTTTACATAACACTTACATAATGACATCATTATTTCCTTTAGTAATAATGTTAGCTTTATTTAGTTCACATCATCACATAATTAATTTTTCATAATTTATTTATATTTTGTAATTCCTAATTTATGTTAGCGTTTTTTATTTTTAGCTATTTATGTTATTTCAGTTAATTATTTTATTTTAGTATTTTTATTTTACTCAACCCATGCAAAAATTGCTTTTGCTTTAACAGAAAATAAAGTCTCTGTATTTCATAATATTTATTATCTTCTTTTAAAGCGCTTAGATGACGGCTCTCAACTGACATGTGTTTTCTGGACAAACAGGCAGATCTGCTAATGAGTTTACAAGATCAGGTTTCTGTAGAAAACAATATTTGCTTTCAGGGTGTTTTTTGTGTTTGACAAAACATCTGCTTCTCAGACCTCTTTGACATCCCTTGTGCCTTGCTGGCCACATTTTTATAATCGAAACGTACTGTGTTTTATTACAGTGAATAACAGTGCTGCAGACGACACATTGCATCACTGTTGTTAATCTAAACCTAATTGTTGTGGAGGGATACTAACAGTCCGTTTCTGCGTAACTGAATGTCATCCACCATATGCAGATGAAAACCAATGAAAAGGATTTCTGTAGTTAGTTTACATTAATCTGTAGAATTTTTTTAAACCCACAATATTTGTCTTTTGAGGAAGCAATTTCATAAAAAATGTTGTAAGATATTTCAGAATGAGTAACACAAAAGCTAAATTTACACCATCTCAGGCTTGCTTTCTACTTTTTCCCTATTAGTCGTTCAACTCCAAACATTAACACTCTCTCAGAGTAAACTACTGTGCCCAAATTGTAGAGAAATATATCATCTGTGTCTTTGTTTATTATTTCTGCCTATTCGTGTGCTAGCGTGCGACTGTGTGTGTGTGTGTGTGTGTGTGTGTGTATATATGTGTGTCCGCATGAGAGAGGCTGAATGTGAATGCTGAGTTAAATGTAACAAGGCTTCTCAGTCTGTTAAAATAGTGAATTCATATTCAAAGCAAACACAATAACACACTGATACATGCAAAGACTTGAAAGCAGTGGGCTGTACACAGTAAATTTACATGCAGAACGTACACAGAATAGGACTGTTAATCCTCTCCCCTACAAACTGTTATTGCTATGCTTAATTGTTCAGGCTGTTGGGTTTTTCCCTAATGAAACAAAAGAGAAAAGTGTTTTGACCTGCTATTTTTCAGTTGCTTCCTGCCACCCTAAAACTGTCTGATGATGCAGAAGTTAATGTACAAGCTAAACAATTTATCAAAGTAACTTTGTATCTTAATATTTTGATTGCAGATGCAATTTAAGTCGATGAGCTTTTTTAACTTTAATTCAGTTTTACTAAACATGTACTTTCCTCCATGTTCAAATACCAGAATTTCAGTAATGGTTTAAAAAGCATAGCAATGCTGTATTTTTGTATTTTGCCCTGTAATTGCCTCACATGGATTGACTGGACAGATTTAATTGAGTTACATTGTCTAAGTAAAGAATGAGCTCAGTCATTACATTAAACTCTTGTAAATGGTGATGTGCGCTCATTATGGGTCATCCCATATGAAGAGTTGCACATTCTTCATTCCAGGTCCCAAACTCTGGTAACATCTTCCATATGGATCTCGGTCTCAATGCCAGACAGACAAACCCTTGTCAGAATTCTCTGGTTGCCCTAATTTTGGTCAGTTTTGGATTTTGCCTTGTGGTTTTCTTTCCTTTGAATTCCATCTCCATTTTAGAAAAGCGCCTCCAAAGTGTGAAAAGTTCGGCTGGATTAACTTTATCAATTCACTGCAGTTAATGGAAAACCCCTGTGAGAGGACTTTGAAGTGTCACAGATGCTTTCCAAGGAAAACAGCCTCAGACCTTCTTGCTGCGGCTCTCGAGGCAAAGCGATCCACCGACCGCCTTTTTTCTGCTGTTTCTCTTTTCTCAGACCAGCAGGAACACCGCAAAGTATTTAGGGTTACCGTTGGTTTGCCAGTGACACAGCATTGGCCTGATGGAAAGGCTTGTTTTGGGAAAGGGACTGAGACAGAGGTTGCTGAGATATGCTAGGTATACACTTTCTAGACTTCTGGAAACACACTGTAGAATTTGTACTTTAACTCATTTCAAACTATCCATATCTTTAGTGAACATTTATTCACATCAAAATAGCAATAGAATTGCATACTAGATTAATATTGTCAAGATGCTCCATCAGACTTTCTAAGCCCCTTCCTTTTTACACATTTAAATCCATATTGTAAGCCTGTGGTCACTCTTTCCAGCACAGCGTGTCACAGAGTGTCACTGATGGCAGCACTGGACAGGGTGGTGCAGAAGTGTGTGAGCTTTGTGGGAGTGGACATCAACATCTGTTCAGAGACGCTGATGAGGTAGGGCCAAATACTTTCCAGCAGAAATCACAACATGGCAACTTCTCACACGCTTCCGCACTTCTGCTTAACGCTCTGTTTAGTCTGACACCTCACACACTCAAAAGGACCGTAACATTTTCTCACATGCCCGCCACACACAAACATTGTGAGCTACATACACAAACATTGCTGTTCCCCAACATATTCTTTAATTGAGATTTATAGCCTCCAATAGTAGTCAAACAGAAACATTCAATGCACACCTTGCTTATACATTGAAAGTGAATTTACTGGCTGCTATGCCAAGTTCCTTGTAGGATTTTGTGAGTAATTCAATATGAAAAAAGCGGCATGGAATATATTTACAGAATGAAACCAGAATCATTTTTACACGCCACATAATGCATTTTAAAAATGTTAGTTTTTACTTGCACATTGTTTTTGAGTCCCACACTTAATACTACAGAGGTTAGTGTCTTTACATAAGTGCATTTAAAATAATTAATGAAGGCAGACAGACTTTCATCAATACCCTAAATTCAGATACATGTAAGCATTGAAATGTGACCGCTATATTTAACTCTTAGTGCTTATGAATTATTGTACACATGCAAACACTATTGTGAGCTGGAAAGCTGTGCAGTGGCATTTGGAGGGCAGAATTAATACTAGTGAGGTAGACGGGATCAGGTCATCTGTTTACCTGACTTTAAATGAGCTCTCAGTAGCAGAGCTCCAGACGAAGTGTTCATGGCTCCAGTATTATTCGCCCCTTATTTATATGCGATGACATATAGTGTTTATATAGCTGCTTTGGGGCAGCTGCCGCTTCGAATTGGCCATACTGTGTCACGAAACTTCTCAATGCCTGTCTGTGTTTCGTATAAAAAGGTCAAAGAGATTACGAGATCTTAGGTGACCATTTGGTAATCCTTCTGGAAAATGTTCACAAATTTTACTAATATCTGACTTCTCACTTGTGAATATGTAGGGATTACATCAGTATGAAAAGGAATTTCCATGCACAGCCTTGGGTGTATGTGTGGTTAATGCAGGGTATGGAAATATGAAGCATATGACTAAATCCAAAAACAAACAGCAGTTAGATGTGAGGTGTTAAGTTTAGGATTTTTAAACAGACTATGTCACCGGTTGTCTCTGCTCAAGAATCACTTTGATCCTGATCCTTTTGATCCAACCTCACATTGGTACAGATTGATGTGTAATGATGTGTACAGAATGATACAGAAAAAATAAAAAGCAACAGCTAGGGAGCACATGTACTGGTAAAAATGTATAACTTGAATGTACTGTAAGTCGCTTTGGATAAAAGCGTCAGCCAAATGCATAAATGTATATAGAGGTTTTATATTTCATGTTTCTGTGCTTTCAGGCATGTAGCAGGATGCAGAACGAGCTCGTAATATCATGAAAAGAGAATGAAACAGAATTTTTCAACTGTCCCAACTGAGGGCAGCTAAATTTGTTGACAGGCCTGGATCCTAAGAGCTCTCAGTAGTGCGCTGCATCAGGGCCAACCCTAAGACAGTATGAGGTATGATTCCAACCTTTTTGTAACTGAGAATTTTCTGTGGCAAAGGTCCTTTTTTTAAATGTAATTTGATTTGATTTCTGTGATGTTATTACATGTTTTATATTACATAATACATTCTTTGTTACTATTCATGGCTGCAGGATTCCTAAATGCTTAACTTCAATTTCAGGTGTTTCACTGTCTGTTGGTACTTTTGTCTTATGCAGTTACAACCCTAAAGAGAACAAAGATCTGGATGTTTCTCAGAAACACACTATTTGGAATAGAAGTGAAAGCCTGTTGTAGCATCGCTAACCAGTTTAACCCACCAGACCAAACCTGCATCCACCCAGAACGCTACAGTATCGCCCTGATGTGAGAACAGGGCGCTGCATTGAACTATCGCATTACTCCACCGCTGCAGATGTTCATTGGATCTGCTTGGACTGACCAGAGCGCTAGCTTGTGTGTGTGTTTGCATCAAGTGGCAGCATCTGGTCCTGCGTTGCTTGGCGCAGGAGGGCTGCGCTGCAAGCTGCTGCCTCTTATATGAAAAGCGCATTCAGCATGCGCTCCAAGCTCTGGCAGGGCATGAAGCTCTTCTCCCTGCAGCTGTGTTGCTCAAGTCTGTTTAGACTACTCCAGTCTGACACTTGTGCCTGTTGCTTCTAGGAGATGTGCACATGGATGCCCTGTGGTTTGGATGCGCCTGCGTGCATGACAGCTGCGAGTTAAATCAAAATCTCTGTGTACATGTGAAAGTTTCTTTTTTAGTTTTTTCAACATGAACTCAATGTGAACTATGAGCACAGCAATCCGATGCTGTGGAATTTAAAGGATTCATCACTGAATGGCAGCTATGATTTAGGAAAAAGACACTATTACTCTTTTTTTTTTTTAATTTCCACAAGAGCTCCTATTTTGGTATTAGATGTAGCAGTGCGTGCACTAATGCAGACATGCTTCATTTGTCACCGTGTTGCATGTAAATAATTTATGTGAACTGATATGCGTGTAAATATAGTTTGAAACATCTGAAACTGCATTGTTTTTGACAAAGTGGGATAAATAGATTTTTTTAATTGAGGGAAAAATTTGTTTAGCCTTAAATGCAATGTGACCCAATATAACAAGCAAATCGGTGACACTGTGAAATTTGTAAGGTCTTTGCAGAAAGATCCGATTTCTTTTCATTATAGCAAATATTTGCTTCACTCAGCCTGGGATATCATGGATCATTAGGTTTTGCACAAACTTGTGGAGTCCATGCCAGCTCAGTTCATTCTGTCATTAATCAAAAGGGACGTAAAAAATACTTAGAAACTATGCATTTCGAACTAAATGCAATGCAAAATTTAAGCATTTTTACTAATGGTCTTTTAGTCTTATAGTGGGGATTTATAGTAGCGGGTCATATAGTAGTGGACCCCACTATATATGCACGTGTCTGCATGTGTGACCCATGTGTGAATGTGTGCATGTCTGTCCACCAGTTTACTGCCTGATCTGTCGTTAGAGGCGCCTGTAGGGGTCAGAGGTCTAATAAAGCCACTTAGGGACATGGAGAGGGGGAATAATCACCCTGTCATATCCTCCCTCCTCTACTCTCCTTCTGTTTGTTTTTATTTCTCTCCGTTAGGCTTCGTTTCCGACTAAACCAGGCAGAAAAGCCTCCCTCACGGTCCCCTGTATTATCACCCTGCTCTATCGTTACCAAATGCTGCGCTAATGGATGTTGCTCCACTTCAATTGTCATCATGAACTTAGGCATGTTTTTCTTGGAGTAACAGGATTTGATTAAACATGGCCACCAGCAGTGTTGAGTTGGTAATGTAGGGGCCTGCTAATGTAGCGGCTTTAAAACAAGGGTTTTTATAAGGCTTGGGAGGAATTCTGGGTTTTGCTAATAAATTGTATCAAAAATATTGGGAGCTTCATCCAGAGCTGGAATCACAAGGCTAATGATGCAAGCAGAACATCTGAGCAATTGCTTTATAATGATGATGACAAGCTTGACAGATTACCAACAATCTGTAACCCATTTCTGTACTGGGTTCATCACTTGTGTCCTCTGATTCACCAGCTCACTCTCATTCCCTCACGTATTATTGAGTACAGACAGCCGATCTCCTCTTTCACTTCCTCTCGTTCACTGCCACAGTCATTCCAGTTTTAAAATAAGGGTGGGATCTATCATCTATTCACTATTGCAATACTTCCTCAGACGATTTAAGATGCACAAAAATGCAGTCATAATTTTCAACTAATTTTTGTCATTGCTGTTTGTTGAAAATTATACACAGGATAAGACATTAGTTATTGAGATATTGAAACGCCATGATATGTGCGTTTGATGTGCATGTTGAGTGCCACAATATATCTCATGTTCTAAGGTTGAACAGGGTGAGAGCTGATTGACAATTAATGCGCCAAATACGCCTCTGACACTATTGTACATTTTATTCGGTGTTTTTTATTGGGCTGGTCAGAGCAGGTAGTGCAAGCTTATCTAAAATATTTACTCAAAATTTTTTATTTGGAAATAAAAATTCATTAATTCATTAAAGACCCATTTTGACTTATTAGCAACAGGAGCTGGTTTGTTCATGTAAGTTTTTGACATTGAAGTCGGTACAAAAGGTGACTTAAATCAGTCACACATTTTGCCTGTGAAAACATGCAGCTTGTCTTCCTCCATTTTGTGAGTGATTTTGTTGCACGATGGGCGCTGTGCGGAGCGTGGGCCAGCAGACGGTAATGGTGGATCATGTTGCTCTAATGTGATGAACTTGATATCCTAAGCCCCACCACTTGGAATCACTTCCCACACATACACACACATTCACACATACACACACATTCACACACAAACACACATTCACAACACGCAGCGCTGACCCCCTGATGGATGATCTTTAAGTATTAGCTGTGGAACAAAGACTGCTGTTAGTTTTATTGCAGACTCTCTCTGGATATATAATCTCCAAAATATCACTATTTATATGTTAAAACATTTTTTTAACCTTTATATATAACCTATAAAAATACTTTGGTTATTTTAACCAAATGCCACTTTAAAAAGTACAATTTAGAGAAATTTAAAGCTCAGTTGCTTTTAAATGCTTTGATCTGTTTTGCAGCCTAGTTTTTTATTGTTTTTTGTTTAAGAACACTTATTTTATATACAAATACAGCTGATAGCTAAACTTATTGCTTCCTTTTTTTCTGAACTGTATCAAATGCAGCTTGTAACCACATTTAAACCTTCATAGTAATTTGATTTATTGTCTTTATATCTCAGATCTCATCACCATAGACTGCAGTGTGCTATGTTTGTGTGTGAGAAGATTATATAGCAGTGTAGTCAGTTCTGTCATTGCTCAGTTTGAAAGTAAAGAGTGGTTTATATATCCAGAGCACCACATCAGCACAAAAACAGCACCATTCTGGTGAAAACATTAAATCATTATTTTGCTAGTTATTTTGCATTTACGGTAATTCTGACATGATGGTAATGTTGCATTAGTTAATTTTTGATTTTTCTGCCTGAACAAAATCTGTTTCAGTCACTCAATCTGCGAAAATGAGAAATGAGAAAGCTGAGAAATTGTAACAAATATCACCAATTTTTACCTCTACATTTTTAATGATAACAAATGTACTACAGGGGACCACACACTCAAGCAACCTCATTGTATCTGGATAGCCTCTATCTCTGCGCCCACCCAGCAGCTTGCGATGTGTGGAACCGGGGCCTCCTCTGTGCTGATCCTCAGTAGAGCTGCTTTTCATTATGCCCAGAGGATAAAGCAGACTCTGCGCTCCCCGATCCAAAAGACCAGCAGCCCTGGTGCCCCCTAAACACTAACACACCAGAGGGAAACATAAGCCCAGCTGAGACCCCCTCCAGAAACCTGAGCCCTCAGGCCAATCACCCGCCACCACCACACTTACAGTGTAGCTGTTCATAAATCACTCAAAGTGTAGCTCTCTCTTTTCTCTCCTTCTGCCCACTCTGGCACTGCTGAGGGACAGCTGGAGAGAGGCACTGTGTCCCTTAAGAATATCACGGAAATCTTGTGAGGACTGCTGAAGGATGATATGTACTGTAGTTGTTTTTGGATAGCATAAGCACTTAAGTCATTTGTTGAAATTGGTACAAGTACTGGGCACAGGTTTATGTGTGAGAAACAGTTAAATGCAGGTGTTCTCAGGGGACTGAAGGCTTGTGCCTCAGTATAAGAATATGTGCTAATCAAATAAGTTTAATTTCCAAGACTTTTGCTTTGGTCCTATGGGCTGCTGAACATGCAACATCATTTAAAACCTTAGTCAGCTCTTGTTGAATTATTGAAACTTCTGCATTGACCTGTGAGACAAGCTGGAATTCATCAGTTGTATGCGTGTCTGTTACTCTTTGCATTTTCATCACCTCGTAACTCTAAGACTCAACACAGAGAGTCTATGTTTATTTTTTTTGTTTCACAAGAGCTAGTTCTGCTCTAGAGTTGTTAGAGTATAGAACTGGTAGAGTTGGTTGTCTTAACTTAAGCATGAAAGGCTTAAGCATATTATTCCAGATTACTGATATATTGTACTGATTATACACTGCAAACAACATTATTGATGTTTGTTAGGGCAATTTTGTTCTAAAACCTTAAGCCTAATTATTAACCTTCTGCATTTAACTCGTCCCACATTGTTTGTGCTGGAGACATTAATCATACAATCTTGCAGAGGGGAATGGTGTGCTATTACTGTTCAAAGGAATAGTCTAATGGTTTTCATTTGGGTGCATGATAAAACAGGCATAAAAGTCCATTAGACATACGTTGCATTCAAACTGTATTCCCATTAATTTTCTATAGTACCTATAGTTCTATAGCCAAGAATTTCTCAGTGCATGAGAAATGTTGCATCTCATTGCTGGGTTGTTGAAGTGGATCTCTGTATATGGGAAGGAAAACAGGCATGTATTGCCCCAGCTGCAGCAGTGTTTGTACACACACAGTTCAGAGTTACACATTACCCCATCAGCATCTCTCCTGTCATGTATTTTCACTTTTTCAGGGGGGCGAGTCATAAAGGAACATGATCCATATGTATGTATGTGTATACAGTACATCTGTCTGTGAGCTTGGTACAGTGTGAAATTGTCTGGGTACATACAGAAGAGTGAGTGTGAGTTGATTTGCCTTTCGCTGCTGCTGTCATGCCCTGTCTGCAGCAGGAAATGGGTGGGACTTGAACCCACCTGCCCTGTCAGTCACGCAGAGGACAGCTGCGCTGGCTGGTTGGCGTCAGGCTGTCACGGCGATGACCATCCATCAGCAAGCTAGCTCAGCAGGTCCGCCTTCTGCCCCTGCCAAAACTCACATTCCAGTAATACCATGGACCCAGCATTCCTCTGCCACCTCTGGACAGCTTGACCTCCCTCTAAGTCCCTGTCACAGTCTTGTGCATTCAAGGACATTTGTCCCTATATATGTTATATCCCTCATTGTCCTTTGTGTGTCCTTTGTGTGTATTCACTTAAATATGAGTGTTCACAGCAATCAGTGATTTTTGTCTTGGGCTAGCAAAAAAATCTGAATATCAGATTCAACACACTCAATAATAATTTGAAAAAAAAAGTACATTCTCTAGTCATTCTCTAGTTTATTTTTATAAGGCTGGAGTCTGAGCATCAGCCTCAGCAGTTAAAATTCATGGTCATTATTTTATAGACTCTATCTTGAGCCAGAGCTTATGACTTGTGACAAGTAATTGGCTCTGTCTGGATCTTATTTGACGGATGTGTTTGGTCTGTAAGAGAATTGTTCCTGCTTCACTGCTTAGACCTCAGCACAAACCTTCACCTTAAATGTATGGTTCTTGCAAAGCAGTTAGATTTATAGAGGGAGACAGAGGCTTCATCTCTGGGACTCTACAAATCAAGATTTAAGGCATAATTAGTCTCCCCTCCCCATCTTCCTCCTCACCCAACCTTTGTCTCCTAAACTCTGTGTATCAGCCTTCGGGCTCCTCGCCGGCGTCGGAGGAGTTCCTCCACGTGTGCTGGGCTCTGGGAAGGACTATTAAAAAGCCATTCATTAAGACACCACCTCCCATGGACCTCAGCAGACCTCTGAATCAAGTGTGCATGCGTCTGTGTGCAGTGTTACTGAACAGGATAAGTTTACAAAAGCCACACTGAGGTTTCATATGAAACATCCTACCCATGCTTATTAAATACAGGTTTTTATAATTTATTTCTGCACCTGACGCTATTGTAATTTATAGCTTTTTCTCTCTTTCTCCAGGTCCTTTGCTCAGTCACAGAATAACAGCAGTGTTGAGAGCAGTGGTCTGGATGTCTCCAAATGTCTTGGCCACCACACTTGAGAGCCTACAGCTTATTGTAAACGGACTCACTCAGTCACCTGGTTTTGACATACATGAGAGAAGTAATAAGTGACTCACACTGCCACACAGTTAAAGGTTGGTATTTGATCAAAGTTTGATCATATTTATAGGGGCAACATTTATTTGAAAATATTTGAAATTCACATTCACAACACAGAAGTTATTATGACAAGGGACATTAGGTTAGCCATGTAGAGAAATTATTATGGTAATTTAATGAATTATGCTAGCTTTATATATAACAACACAGTTTTGTTGCTGGGAATGTAATGAGACAGATGGAAAAAAGGAAAAAAAGTGCTTGAATGACTTGTAGCTGCAGTGTCATACAACAAATGCTTTTATTGTACAGTATGTACCTCAGCACAAACTGAGGTTTTGGAGTCCAATACCAACTTAGCATAACACAAAGCTGACTAATCAAAATAATGTCCCAACATGGCTGCAACACACAGATCAGAGACAATGCTGGCATCTCTGATTCTTTCTTTCAGTGTTTTTCCTCATTCTCTCCCTCCCTTTCAATGATTCCCCTCCTATCTCCCCTGAGTGTCTTGTCTGTGAGATGACTGGGCGGTGCTCCAGGCTTTTGAAGTCCTGCCACGTAAATTGGGGGAAGACCCACATTATTAAAGCAGTCCTGCCGACAGACATATCATTAATAAGAAAGAAAACTGCTTTAAAAAGCAACCAAGGACAGCCTTGATCCCAGTTCCAAAATTCCCCAGTGACTCTCTGAGAATGAATAAAAACTACCAAACAACAAACGCCTCTTCTGGTTTCAATGTTATATTCAGACATCTGAGAGGACATTGTTTTCCTTCTGCGGGTGTTGATAGTAAATGTTATGTTTCATTAGAGATGACAGGATTATAATTGAGATGAATGTTCTAACGTGTTTTAAGGGTTGGGGAACAGAGTTCATTATAGGCAGAAAAAAGGTTTTCTTTGGTAACGGGACAGGGTTTTATTTTTCATACTTGGAAAGATGATGATGGCGCTGTTCGTTAAAGTCGAATTAACAATGAAACTCTGGTGGGGGAGAAAATGCTGTTTGTCGATATTGTAGGCCTAATTCAATCTAAAATTTGATGTGGTTAGTCGAGTATAAGAAACCATTTTCCAAAGCACAGGTTTTATTCCACCAAAACGCTTTAATTCTATCTGAATGAGGTGGTTTCTCACATGCATCCATTTAGTGTGAGGTATTGCACCTTTAACATATAATTGACCTATGGTTGCCGGGTGTTCCAGAGGTGAGATGTCACTGAAAGTGGGTAAGAATATTTTGCAGTACTGTAGACAGGACACCAATGCTCTCATCAGAGGGCTGTATGCTGACTCCCCCTCCTGTTTGGAAGCCTGACGAATCCTGCTCTGCAGCCAGCTGTATAAATAACTGACATGTGAGCTGCGCTCTATGGTAAGGTGTCCCGGATAAGAATAATCAGAGATGAATGTTTCCTGGATGGCAGAGCCTGCTGAGAGACCATGTTTATGTAAAAAGCCCTCCCAATGAAAATCTTTCAAAACACTTAAAAAAAGGAGTTTGAAGGAAAGGGTTTGAGAGGCCTGGTAATTTAGTTTGTTTTAAACCCTTAACGTTAGCTTAATTATAAATTTATAAATGGATGAATTTTGGACGGCATTCCTTACAGAAGAAGCTGATGTCAGTCATTAGAAAAGGTAAAATCTGTTTTTAACATTTTCTCTTCCCCTTTTCTTTCCATCTTTGGTCCTTCATAATATTTTTTAACTCTGTTTAGATTTTGAACAGGCAGACTTCACTGAGAAATTGTGTCTGAGTGACCTTCATGAGCAGATGGTAATTCAATGGTGTGTAACAAACACTCAATTATTTGGAGCCTTTGTGGTCACTAAAGTTGGATGTTCTGGTCTCATCCTAAAACGTTACATCACTGCTGGTAAAGTTGCAGCTGACAGGAGGAGACACAGCCTAGCTCTGGGTCCAGGTGAGCGGGTGAAGATGCTGGTCAAGAAAAGTGGATCTTCAGTGCAATCAGATCACTTGTACCTCATTTGTGTTCTCAGAAAAGACCAGTTGATTATGGAATTTCCTAAAAAAAACATAACAACAACTGCAATAAAGATGGGCATTTTTCAACTCCACATTACTGAATGCGTGTATTTGTTTAGTATGTAAATCTATTCAGTATGTTGTATGGGTTCTTTACAGTAAATGCTGTGTACATTTCTTCAATGGGTAACTGAGGTTCTGTATCCATCATAGAGAAAATGACGATGATGATGATGCCTGAAGTTGAATGGTCTCAGGCACAGCATTATTTAGATGTCTGAAGTGGATGTGATATGTGTGTGTGTGGCATATAGCATAGACTAACAGGATACTGTTGCTATGGAACTCGTCTGATGTGCCACAGTCACAGATGTTACCCCATAAAACTCAAGCCTGTTTGATTGACAGCCACTTATCAAGCAGAGATGAGGGGGGTAGTAAAAACAGCTGCCAAAACTCTAATATGACTAGAGGCTATGGGGAAAAAATAAACCTAATTATCCATGGCTAGCCACGTGCTAATGAGCTACTTCAAAATTAATCCCATACTCCCTCATCTCTATTATCTAATCTGTTTGTGTTTATATGACACAAATCAAAAAATGGATAAATAAGAAACCTGATGTGCCCTGAGCACTTAATTTAAACCACAGGGAGAGAATTTCAAATGAGTGTGTGATATTTACATTTGGGATGCTGCTTTGTATTACAAGGAAGTGTCATCAGAACTGAGCTACAATGGAATGACATGAACCGGGAGTTGAATCAATTGTTTTTGATTTTGCATTGTTTAAAGTTCTGTTGTGTTAAGTCAATAGCCCTAATAAAATGACACATTTTATAGTTTTTCACAAGAATTCAGTAGAACCTTTTCCCAGACTTTTCATGTAATTTTCCCATAATTCATAGCAGAGGCCTGTTGTCATTTTCTGGTGATTGTTTTTGCTTTGCTTTTATCAGTGTACAATATGCTTTCACCAAAGACATGAATATAAATGTTATGAACAAATAGAACCCACATATGCACAGATATTGTCTCTTTGAATGACATTTTAATTTTAATGCCTCAAATTCCTCATTTCAGACGAAGAGTTCCTGTTTCAGAGTGGAATGCATGGTGTAGACATCAATGTTCTGAGCAATTATTTCGTAGAAAATATTTTTGGGTAACTAACAACAGCACATGTCGAACCTGAGTTCATCTTTGAATTTATCTGGCAATTCAAATGGTTTTGGCTCACAGTGTTTATGCAGTTTCAACAATGATTTTAATGAGGCCAAAAGAGGAAAACAGGCATAGCTAACTGGAGAATCCATTAAGATGGATCATTTCTGAGTACTTTAATGTCTGACTAAATGTCTTTTGTCTCACATTTCTCATAAATAAATGACAGAAGCATTTTTTAAGGGGTTTCTTAATTTCTCTATTTAACAAAAAGTATGTGTACACCCTCTTCTAATGAAAGGGTGTACTAATCCCATAGCACTTCCAGTTAAATCTTAATGCCATATACATAACACACATTCTAGACAATTCTGTGCTTTTCTGCATATTAGGTTGAAATTGAAAAAAAATCTCTTAACAGTGGCAACAAGTTGAAAGCACACAATTCTTTAGAATCCCATTATATTGCATAGCATTACAAAATTAAACAAATTGGCTGTAATTTAACTAGAAGGGGGTGTCCACCTTTTTGGCCATTTAGTGAGGTAATTTTAGCTGATAGAAGTTCTCCTTGACCTTAAAATGGTGTGTCAAATAAAGAAGACATCAAACATTTGAAAGGCCCTAGAAAAATCTTTTTGGTCACCCCAAGCTCCTCCAAAATAAGAGTGTCCAGTCTTAACAACAAACGTGAGTCAACAAAACCCACAGCCAATTATGTGGAAACAGTGGCACCACCTCCATGCAGAACCCATTGAGTTCATTGGTAGAGCCAATACTGTTGCCCTGAGGACTCCACAAAGACCATGTAGGTGGCCTTGGTCTGCACTGGGATATCAGAATGCTCTGCTGATTTTGGATGCAGGTTTGAAGCCATGCATTCACTTTTCTCATTTGTTTTCTGGGCAAAACTATGCATTGCTCTGCTATCGTAATTGGCAATATAGAAGTCTCACTGAGAAAGGCTGAGGGGGAACCGGCTGGTCTACACTGATGTCTTTGGGGGCATGTGTTTGCTTGTTCTCATTTACAGCTGTGATCTCAATTGTCACAGATGGATCTCTCAGCTCTAGTCTGACTTCACAGACCTCACAGGCCTTTTTCCTGGATTGTATAAGAGAGCTTTATGTCCAAGAGTTGGATAAAGAACATGTGTGTGAATGTGCTGCTTTAAATTTGTTCAAACAGTTTTCAATCTTTCTGCATTACATGGTTATTCATTAGCTAAATTAAAAAAAGCAAAGGGCTTAAACATAATTTAAACATCTGGTCCAAATAAAAGTGTCTGTGGCATTGAGTAGATGTGGAGCAGGAGTTAAGCTTCAGGCACCTGATGATATGAAGAATACAAAACCCAAGGTAAGGAACAGAATCACTGCACCCAAAATTAACACCAAAGCACCAAATCCAAGTAAATGTGGCTTAGGCAATTTATAAAATGAATAAAGCCAGTACCTTTATTAGGAACTGCAACATAATACATGGTTTAAATCAAATTGTAGAAGCAATAATTTGAGTCTTGCTGATGTAAGTGATGAGTTTCAAGACATACTGTACAATGAAAAAACCTTTATTGTGACTCAAGCATCTTTTGACAGACACTTAATTTATCCCATAGAAAAAAACAGTATTTAACTGTATTAACAACTTTATTTGATTGTCACATACCAGAATTTGTAAACATTGAATTTGATTGTATAATGTAGTCATCATTCCTGTAAACAATATATTAAAACAAAATATAAAGTATTGGACCATGTATAGGGAAGGTTGAGGAAATAGTACTGTAAGGACATTATACACTAGGAGTATGTGTATACATACAGCTATTTGCCTCTGAATTTTAGGGGTTCCCAAAAGTCCCATATAAAAGAATGAGTGCCATATAAAGGGACCTGTGTCAAACAGACACACACTGTACATAGCTGTTGTCTGGCCAAGAACTGAACACTTCGCTCCAGTTGAGAAATCCATAGACACCTCCCAACACTTCCAGAACCAAAGACAACTTCCATATTTGAAGAGTGTTCTAGCTGCACCCACTGCTGCCCTCATCAAACACAAGCAAATGACACAACTAATATGCACTGACATTGACTTCATGATTTAATTATTGAAAGCCGTGTTCAGTACACTTAAAAGCTTCAAACTGGTTGGGTGGGTTTCCCATGAAGCCAATACTGTGGTAGAGCACCAGTGAAATTTAATTAGTACCATTTTACTGAAGGAAAACATGGAAATTGTGCTGCAAAAGTACTCAGTGTTGCTCATGAGGAGTCATGCTCGAGAGTTCACTATGGCTCAACTGCTTTACATGACATTCCATTACTCCATTGAGAGAAAGATGGTTTATGACTGTCATGTTATGGAAATGAGAGTGAATGGCCTTAAGCTTGTGTTGCTTTTCAATGGTAATAGGTTTTATTGTTGGCAGTGAGTAGACAAATGGGTTGATGAAAGGATTAAGTGGAAGATTAGGGAATATACATTTGTACAGTATGTTTTGCCTCCTCACCTGTCAATGGTAAGTCCATAAATGTTTCTTAAGAGCTGTAAAGCTGTACAGTATTACATCATTTCTTATATAAATTTATATATACATTATTTTGCTTATATTTGCAAATTTGTGGCAAAAAATTGCAAGTCATTCTGCCACTTGTAAGCTAGTCTCTATATCTATTTTTGCCCATATGCCAGATATCTATATCTATTTCTATTTACAATATAACTGTGTCTATTTAAAAAGAATTACACTTTTCTTGACTTTTTTGCCATCCCAGATATCGTACATTTTGCAAACTTGTCTTCTATAGTGGTTTTTACAGTATGTTCTTATCAGTGTGGGTCAATCTTACTTACAATCCGTAAATTAATTTATTAATATTATTATATCTTTACAATATCCTTGCAATACTTACCAGGCAATTGTCACTTTATTTACTTGTCAATGCCAATTGTTACTTGCTTTTCCAACTCTATTTAGAACTCTATTTTATTGTATTTACTATTCACATATACAATACACTACAAAAACAATTATTTTATATTCGATAACAAAACTTTTATTCACAGACAGTTTAACTGTAAAACAAAATGCTTCACTGTGCTTTGGTCACACAACACATTAAAACACACCCCCATTCCCTCATACTCAGTAGTTCCTACTCATCAGCTCTCTGAATGCCTAAGGGCAGACGAGTGGCTGTTTGCATTAGGCTGCACCTTGTCAACAGAGCTTATAAAAGCTGTTGTCACCAAATGAGTGCGATATCAAAACCTCAACACAAGCATTAGATTAGCAGGCCCATGGGAAGCCCCCCCATCCCAAGAGCCCCCCCATCCTCCAACCCTACTGAAACTCATCTCGGTCCCTCTTTGGCGGCCATTAGACTAACTCTGTTAGCCAGTCTGCGTATCCCCTGCAGCCCCTCAGCTCATCTCCACTAAGTGGATAATGTCTTTAGACTGATTATGAGAGTGAAAGATGCTATTGAAATGGGGCCCTGAAGCACTGAGCCCTTTGCAGGCCAAATATTTTCACAGTGGTCCAGGTGTTCCACCCCAAGGAGGGGAAGACGTATAAAAGTGGGTGGCAGCTCAATAAAATGATTGGCACAAATATGAGAAAAGACATTTCAGTTTTTGATTTATGATGAATTTGATGGCAAAATCTTCACTTCACAGCTGTTATATTCTTATATTCTTAAAGGCATAGTTGCCCTAAAATTGTGACTATCATGTTGATTGAAACATAGCAACACGCTAATGCTGCTTTTTCTGTATAACTGGGCTGTCAAACTACAAGTTCTATATTTTATGTCATAGAAATATGATTCAGTGAAAATCTAGCCTTCCACCTTAATATCTAGTTTCTTAAATTTTAGTTCTTAAAGGAATAGTTCACCCCAAAATAAACATTTGTATATAATTTACTTACACTTGTGTCAATCCAAAGTTGTGGGATATTGCAAAATGTTTTAATGCTTTTGTGTCCATACTACTACCCCTTAAAGAGAAAGTTACATACTGTGTACTATGTATACTAAGTGTACTATAAACTTTGATGGATTTAAACCAAGTGTAGAGTTAACATCTATAAAAAGGAAGTTTTTTTACCGCTTGTTTCTAGCAGGGGTCTTTCCTGTCATGCAAATCCCATGCATTCTCTTTCCTCACCCATCCTTAGTCAATCAGTTCTCTGAATTCCCCCTTTTAAAAAAATGCATGGACTGAGTAGACCTCTTCCTTTAACTAGGTCATCAGTGTGGACCCCTAATTCAATGTGATTGACAGGTCAGGATAGGAAGTTGTGTTTTCACTTGCCCTCACCTCACTGGTCCCCTGTAATGGGAAGCCTTTATCAGCGAGACTTTCTGTAGACCTTCTGACTTTCTCACGTCTCTCATTTTGTAGGCCTGCTTCATATACCCAGATCATATTCAGTCACCGGAAGGAAAAGGGGGTGCACACGGGGGAAGACATACTGCTCATAGAAACATACAACATCATGGCCCAGCATTTTACATACACTGTATGAGTATAAAGAAGTGTATTTTGTTGTTGTTTTTACAATAATTCTTTTGTTATTAAATTTGAAACATGTGTTTTGATGATGTACAGTAGGTCTACACTGAAATATAAAGCTTAGTTACATCACAGCTTATCATTATACAACAATTTTCTATATTCAGCACTTTGGCAGAGGCCTTAAGAGATTATGTTAAACGATCAACAGGTCATATATGTTATTATGTTGTCTGTTCATGATCTAAAATCATGTTTGCTTTAAAACCTGTAACAAGTTGACAGTAACAAAATATTATTGCAACACTGAAACTAATCCAAAATAATTCAAACCTTTAAATCGTTGTCAGTCAACAGGTCGCAGTTACAATGTGTTACTGTAGCTCAACTGGTGAAGCATTGCGTTAGGCGCAAAGGTTGTAAACACAAGTACTGATAAAAAATGTAAATATACTTCCAGTCTAGTTTAACACAGGTATAGCTGCGTGTTTTGTTTGGATACATTTTGGCAATCCATACGTGCGCTCGGTATTTTCTGTCGACTGTCTAGAAAAACTACATATGCAAAGAGTCGGATCTTGTAAATGATTCTAATGAACATAATCGGTTCGCTATTCAGTCGCTATTCAGCTGCTCACTTATGCAGGAACCGAATCGTTTAAACGGTTTCTAGCTCCGTATGCGAGATGCTTGAAACCACACAAGGGAACAACAGGGGCGCTGGATTACCTGTAAGCAGTTGATATTAAACGTGCAAAAGTTTATCAACAACGAAGAGGATCTTGAGTCAAGCGTGCGTGTGAAGTTTGTGAATGACTCTGTACTGCAGGTAAATGTGTGTTTCTAACCACGAGAATCAATCAGTGACATTACATGTCAACACTTTAAAGTTACAAAAAGCACAATGTTTTGTTTGAAATTGTCTTGTTTTAGGGTATGCATCAGGGTAGTTTCAAAGTACCACACTATTACTATCGGTTACCATATGGATAAACTAATATGGCCTTAGTTTGGTTGATTGGTGTTGGTTGTTTGGTTTGTTTTTTCCACCGCTGGTAGCGGTTTATTTTTCTGTTGTACCTCTTTTGGAGGTTTTGGTTTTCTTTATGAGTTAAACAACCAATCCACTGCCATAATGCTAAGGTTGGCATTTTTTTCCAGGTCGTTGCAATGCTGTTGCTAAGTTGTTCTGAGAAGTTGTTGGTGGCTTTGTTTTGCATGGGTGTTGCTAGGTTTGTAGTTCCTGGCCAGAAGTACTAAAGTGTCCAATATTCTGGTCCCTGATGGTTGTAGGTCTGGATATTTCTTGCAGTAAAAACTGTGACGTGATTATAGCTGAGCAGGCCTTTTAATTTTAAATACAGCCAAGTGAAAATCTCATGCAAGGGATTGTGGGATTGAACGTGTACAGAGCAAGCATGGAAAGTATCCAAGGAGATTTTGCTTTATGCAGATGAAACGCATCAAAATTTGTGACGCATGTCACTTTGCTTGGCAAAAGAAATGTCTGTGTGTCTGTGGCAGTGTGTTAAACAAGTTATGAGCAACAATGATTATGTTTGTCCTAGCAAGCACTGTTAATAAAGTCCCATGTAGCCTCTAGGCTTCATTGTGAGCAGTCAGAGTGACAAAACGGAGTGTGCCCAGACGTGCCTCTAAGATGCTGATGTTGGCTGCTGGGACATGAGACATGCTGACTAATTACCTTTCATTTAAGATATTTAACTTGTACACAATAAGGAGTAATAATACCTTATTAATGTCAGACTGGCTTGTCACATTATGACAGATTTACCGTTTAAACAATAGCACTGGTGCTCGAGAACAGGCCCAGATACAAGCCATCTGCTCATTTCAACTCTTTCTTTCATTACACTGCAAACTTGCATGTCATACGTCCACAAACTCCAGGGCTGCGCTCTCTCAAATCTGTCTATACATTCTTTGATTTTAATTTTTAACACAAAAAATTGAATCTTTGCTTTGAGAACAAAATGAAAGCTATTTGACACCCATTATAAACTAAGATGAGATTTTTGGCTCAGGCAAATATCAAAATTAGTCTGGTTTGATGCAATCCTGTTTTCTTAACTTTTTAAGAAGCTTTTAGTTTAATTGCAAACTTAGTTTTTTGTTGATTCGTATCTGTATCTGAGCAATTTAACGGTAATAAAAACATTTTAAATTCTTATGTGGTTATGGTGTGGGTGTGTTTGTGGGTTAGTGTGGGTGCCTGTTTCTGTGTGCATTGGTCCAGGATTATAGGAAGGAAGGAGACACTGTATTTAACTGCAGTGCTGCTTGGCCCCTATCACCTTTAAGACAGCTGATGATAATCTATTATTCCCTACAGCCAGCAATTCAGGAACAAGAGGAGACAAGTCTGTCATCAGGAGCTTTCAATCATTTTCACATTTAGTTGTGCCACTGGCTCAGCAAAGCGATGATTTAGTGCAAGTGTTCGCTGTTTCAAAAAGATGAATAGATTTAAGGTGTCTGTGGTAAGCGGTGAATTACTGCTATTAAATGCAAGTGGCATTGAGGCTTGACTGTAAATGTATAGTTTTGTTAACTGATGTCCTAAAGGACATTTCAGGTGTATTAGCAATTTTTGTGGGTATCGAATGTATTTTAAATCTAAGGTCAATGTGCTGATCCATATGAAATTATGTAATTGTTTATATTCATTTAAAATCCTAAAGTACTCAGTAATGTCTAACATGCTTTGAATACAAATATACTAGTTTGTTTGTTGTTTTGCTTTTTATTCAGATAGTTCTCAGAAGGGGTCATTTAAAACGATGTTCTCATGTCTGTGACATCTGCAGGGTTTGATAACAAATGTCCAGAAAGCATATGATTAGTAATAATGATAATAGCTGAAAAACATTTAATAGCACAACACATACAACACTGTATATTTATTATTATTATTATTATTATTATACAAAAATGCATAATCATGATGACACCTAGATGCAATTTACTTTTAATTAAAAATGGATTGTGCTACTATAAACATTCCAACATATCATGGTACTGGTTGCTTGTTAATAGTCCCCCAACTGTGCCGAAAATGGTGCCATATAACTTTAAAACAAAATGTTAATGGAAAATGAAACTGGAGCACAAATTTACATTGGACTGAATAACCAAAACCCAGAGGGCATTCATCACTTTCCTCGTAGCAGATTAGTGGTGGTGTTAGAGCAGCTGAGTTTAGGTTGTTTGTGTTTGGCACTGTGACAGAGATTCTTCTGTTTGTTCTATGTCTGCGTCCTGTGTTCTGGGTCCTGTGTTCTGGCTTGTTCCATCTACATGGCCAAGTAATGACAACTTAAGAAACTCCACCTAACATTAACCGTCTGTGATGCCCGAGCTCTCAGCACTGAAGAGAGGCAAAGTGTCTAAGCCAGTGAGCCGTCAACAGTACTACAAGTGAGCCAGAGTTTTACACCAAGCGCTTATAGCTGATTTTGTCCTGGGCCAAGCACAACACTGTAATGTATCTTAACTGTAATGCAATATAAAAGTGTGACAAGTTTAAAAGCAAACCAGCAGCCTGACATATTTGTGCATTTTCAGAGAGGCCAACATTAAGACATCTGAACAGCGGGTATAATCAGGGTTTAAAATAGCACACTGTCAAGGCCTGTGTTCTGTTAAGATTAGTACTTTAGCCCAAATGCAGCACCAATTCTCAAAAGTCATATTATTCCTATACAGTATATTATGTTATATATTATTGCAATTAGCTGATAAGCAAGCACAAATTTCAAAGGTTAACAAAACGGATTTATAAATATTAATTGTGGTAATGCTTCTGTGCATAAAGTTTATTTCTTGGCACAAAAAGCAAATTGTAATTGTTTTGTAAAAAAAGTTTTACTTTAATTTGCAGATGAAACCTGTGTTTTTGGAGTAAAGCCATAGTAAAAAGTTTAATTGACATTTACAAGAGATAGGTGCCTTTTACCTAAGTCATATACTATATGCATTATGCAGCCTCATGTTTCATTAATATGAAACTGGGCCCTTGTTAAACCAGTAGAAATTGTTGCTTGTGGGTGGCAGGTTAGCAAGTAATGTTTGGCAGCGCAGTGACTGTTTGGCTTTTAATTTTCTCAGTATTATTATTATTGTATCGTTTTAACTTAATCTGTTTAATTAAACACAAGATTTTTTTGTACTTATGTCTAGAAGGTTGGTAAGTACATCTACCATAGTTACTGTATTTCTACCATTTCTACAGGACATCTTTGCCCCAACCCAAAAAATGCACACAACCAGCTTTGATGAGTGCTACAGCTTTACAACATATATTTACACCATAAGATTTCCTGTCTCCCGAGAGTTTAAGTTTAAGATCAATTAAATGACCACAAACATTTATAGGCCTGTTGTACAGTATTTTTATTAGTATTATTTTGCTTTCAGCCTGATTGCATCCTTTGGAAATAAACTGGTTTCTGCTACTTAGATTAAATGTTGGATGCTTATTTACCTCTTTTCTAGTTCCAGATGTTTTTGTTTGTCCTCCTTGTTCTTGTGAAAATACCAGAGCATTTGTTTTCCTTGGAGTATTAGACCATTGTGTGGCAGTTAGTGGTTTGCTCAAGTATTGAAACATGGTCAAGATGGTTCAAGGAAATGAAAGTCCATTAAGCTAATTTTCATAAATACAAAGAAAAACCCCAGAGCCATTAAACGTATATGATTTCAGTATTTGCTATAAACTGTAAGCTGGAGGTTGCCCAAACACACCATGTACTGTAATGCGAGAGGCAGATATTGATCTGTGATCGCTTGTTGAGTGCTATTTCCTTGGCTGGCAGATCCAGTTGGTGTATGAGTGTAGAATTCTTTGTCCTACTTTGTGTTCAGTGTCTGTTGCATCAAGTGCTGATCACAATGGTACCTTGTTACTGGGCTTTATTCAGAAGCCCATAATTTCCTGCATTTCCTGTAGTACCACGCTGGAGATGCAGCTGGGCCGTCTTGACATGTGTCTCAGCCATTGTTTGTGCAAGGGATCAGCTCCCTGCTGAACTCGCATCCTGCCTGTGGAGGAAGCAACAAGAAGGACAACGTAAGAATGTGCACACACACATTTTTTAGAATATGAATTTAAAGAAGCCTAATGAAGATGTATCTGAGTGCAAAATGGCTTTGACCGTTCTGTTAAATAAGCGTGGCTGTTCGCATTCCTTGATCCCTGAAGTTAGCCAGCTTGGCTCATTGAAGTGTTCAGGTCAAACCCAGAATGTGTTTGCATTGCCTGTTTGCGGAAACAGTGAGAGTGCTTGGAAACCTGACAGGGATTTTGTGGAATACACTAAGTCCTGTGTATGAGATCAGAAATGTTGCTGTAATCACGTGACCCAATGGTCCTTCACCTGCTCGCAGATCTCTCCAAATCTGTATAACAAACATTTACAAAACGCAACACACCAGTATCAAAAGACAACTGGACTCTTGTATTCGTATGAAATTAGTTTATACATTTTAAAGCTTGCAAAATACAAGTCCAAAAGTTTTGTGGTCTACATACTTAAGAACAAGGATAAGAAATGAACATACTTCACTTATGGCTTCCAATGCAAACATCAGCTGATTTTTGGCAACAGACAATGTGTTTTGCTGAAATGCAGCTGTTAATTGTCCTGTGAGAGACCTGCGAACTATGTGAGTAGGTGTGCGGTCTTGCTGCTTGCGATAGTACAGGCCTCCTTCCTTGAGTCTGAATAGCACTTCTTGGCACACTTGGGATCAGGTATAATGATGTCTTTGGCTGCCGGGACACTGTAAACGAACTCAAAGCGCTTGTGTTTATGAGCGATCGGGCTGCTTGGGGACAGATCAAAAGCAGGCCTGTGGCTTAAGCTAGAGTTACTTTATATATTTAGTCAACTGATCTCATATTTTACTGAAATTATATGGGAAGGAACATCAAAATCAACAAGTAGTGAAGGATCTATACTAAGGAGTCTATTTATGATAAGGATATGAGGTTTGAGATATTTTGCAGAGCTGAACAAAATATAATGTGCTGCATACCTGACTGTGTCAAGATTATTGTAAAGAAGCATGTGAAAGGAAATTCCTGCTTAAAACATTTTCCAGTAATTCTGTACATATGTAGCCAGGGATTCCTTGTTATATGAGGACTTGCTTGTGCTTAGATGTTCTAGAATATACCTAGAATGCTCCAGAATATCAGGTTCCACACCGTAGCTATTTTCTGTCTATTGCTGTTTTTCTTAGCTTTATGAGAGGTATATTTTCCCTAAAATAACAAGTGAGACCAAGCAGATTTTCAGTCTTATTTCTAATACACCAGATTAATGTTTTGCGGACCCTCGTGAAGAAACTGAGGAAATTGTGGCATTTATAAAAAGTGTGAGGTGGAGCAGCTAGTGAAAAAGGGGAGAGAAAAGACCAAAAAAAGAATAAGGGGGGCGGTTTCTGTCATCATATCTCCAAAGCCTCAGTTCTGCATTACAGTCATGGAAAACTACTTAGAACTCCAGACGTGCTGGGCTTGCCAGAATCAGCTTCCATTCCAAAAGGAATTAATATTAATATTAGAGAGAGTCGACCCTGACATGTGCAATTTGGGCCAGAACCTGTATAAATCTATCCCAGAAGCCCTTGCTTCCGGGTTGGCTGGGACATGGAAAGCTGACTGAGTGTCTGAAATATCCATTGGCCAATTATGTCCCTGCCCTGGTTGAGCTCAGAGCTCTATAAAAACTAGTCTTGAGATGGACTCAAGGCATTTTTGTTCCTCTTGTGGATAGGGCTCTGTGCCTGTGTATTCCTTCTGACAGGCACTTAAATGTGAAGAACAACATGAATGCTGTGGTTCATCTATCACCTGTTACAGATTTTGGTTGTGACTGAGAAGTTTAAGTGTAGTATTACCTGTGGCTAGAAAGAGATCCATAAAGTCTATAACTGAAACCTTTTAATATCATAATACAAACTGTGTTTCCATGCATGGTTAGACAAAACTGTGTAATTTATTCTATGTATTTTGTATATATTTACTGTATTTATATATTTATACAGAGATGCACACGTGTGCCCAGCCAAAAGAGAACTTTTTCAAAAACTTTTATTAAAAATTTTATTAAAATTTTTTATTATAAAATTTTTCTATTAAAATTTCTTTTAAAGTAATCAAAAGTTCTAAGAACATTTTAAATGTTTTTAAATGTTTTTGTTACTAAATGGAAACACTAGGGAAACATTTTGTAACCTAAAAATGTGTGTGTATTATGTTACGGTAATTTAATGGTTATTTGTGTTTTATATAGAGTAAAATGTAATTGCCTGTAAAGGTTGTCCATTATGAATCTCCTGGTCATAGTATGGCAGGAAAGATGAAATGTATATTATTTTTGTGCAGTGCATGGTTAGTTAGTAATGCGCTGTGCGGCCGTTGTATCGCTTCTTGTAGACTCCCAGGAGAGACTTTAGAAATGGAACATCTAGCTGTTGGAATTACACTTAAAAGATCTGTTTCCACTGGAGTCGTATGAAAATGTGATTTCCATTTCCAGATTTATCGAACTTAATAGATAATATTTGGAACTTAATACTGCATAAACAAAATCACTTGACCGAGACACCAATGTTATTTATTTCTCGGCTCAGTCAGAATCCAACTGTTCCTGGGCTTTTTTCCACAAGCTCTCAGCAGGTACAGTGTGAAGCCAGTGCTAATCATCTCTGCACCTGTGTAATGTGTGCTGGAGATTGGACTGCCTAAGTTAGCCGTGTCTGTCATGCTAGCTGTTTTCATCTCTCCTTTCATTAATTTCTCTTTGCCTCTGGCATGAAACCGCCTGTGGTGGAGAGAACTCGAGGGTGTTAATGTTTTTCTCTGGTGCAGCAGAACTGGTTGCTAGGCAGGCTGCTAAGCTGTCCGCCTTAGACATCAAAATGACTAAATATGACAAAGTGAATCAAGTGAGCTAATATTTGAACTTTGCGAGGCATGATGGATTGGCTGTGCAACACTGAGAAATATCTTAATAATATTTACTTAAATACCCCAGGAAATGAATGCCTCCAAATGGTAGTTTCAATTTACACCCTTTAAAATGTTTCCTTTGCTCTCTTCACACACTTTTCTCTTTACATCATGTTTTCTTTGTATCTTTTTACTTTTTGTAAAAGAAAATTGTGAGGCCATGTGTGAGATTGCAGGTCCAGGGCCTCATAGCTGACACATAGTTGAGTCTAGATGACAGATGTTCAGTTTGAGGTGTGAGGCATAGAATCAAATTAAAGTTGTGATTTTTAATGACTAGACCAGTGACCTGGAACCTGCAGCACTGCAATTATTGTGTGCTTTCATTATTTAACAATTTTTACAGCTCTGTCTTGAAACAGGTTCTTAATATGGACATTTAATTTAGTTGGCCCAATAAATAAAAAAAAATTAAATGCATTCTGCTTTGATAGAACATAACTAAAGAAAAGACAAGAAGCATTTTTAAAGTTTTAGTTTTGCAGTATTAATGGATTTGTATGCTATGAAACTTTTACCACACCATTGCAAAATGGTTAGAATACGAAAGTGTGGTTATACAAGAATATACATTTAATTAGATTGTAAATGACTAGTGAAAATTACTCTCAAAATTAACTTGAAGTAATATTAAGTTTAAATAACCATAGACGCACATTAAAATGGCACAAATAATGAACAGCAGATCTCTGTGGAGAAAGATTATTAAATATCTTAGATACTACCCAATAAAATATATACAATCACAATTTCTGTCATCCACTGTTGTGTAACATTATGCTGTGTACCACATTGCAGTGATCTTAGTCTGGGTTCACAGCATAGGAGCAGATCCTGAGCAGTTTAACTGAATGTGTAACCTTGAGTGTTCAGCTAGAATTACTGGTGTGCTTCCTTTCCCAGGCTCACACTAGAGAGAGTGTAAATCTTTGTGGCTGAGGTGAGATGCAGTCATGCCTGCGATTGTCATACACATTCCACACACAATGAGTCAGGCAGGTGAATGAATAAGTCTGAGATCTGGCGCGAGGGAAGCAGCAAGCAGGAGAACTGAAACCAGAGGGGCCTCTTTGAGAGAATCACCTGAGGGAGGTGCGTACTCTACAATCTATAATCAAATAATTCTTGGGTGTAACTGGCCTTTACTGGTGTTGTAAAAATGTAGCCTAACAGTCAGTTAGTCTAGTTAGTCTGTTAGTCAATCTTCACCCCAGGAGAGGGAATTATTTGCAAGTTTGATAACTGAGGAGATTATTATGATTTCAGTAGTGTTGATTTTAAAAGACTAGCTTTCTCCTCTTGCACATATCCAAGCATTTTGAATTGATGTAACTGGCATCCAGAAAGGAAATAATTTTCCTCCTGCTTTAAACCCGTGCTTCACCAAGCTAAACCCTCTGTGACCATCTTCTGGCTGCTGTTTGCAGTCTTTATGTGGATTGATTACAGCAGCAACATGATTATCCTCATCACTTTACCATCCACAGCCTCTGTGATGCGACCTCTCATTTCTCAAGGCTGCAACCCTACACCAGTATAGCTTGAGTTTATTTCTCCCATTTATTTTTACTAGCAAATTTCTTCCTTCTCCGTTCCTCCCACTCGTTAGCCTTCCATTGTTGGAGAGGAAGAAAGGAGAGGATGAGGTTTGCAAAACATACAGCGTAGGAAAAGAGTTCTTGCATGACTTTCCATTAAATTGTAATTTTCTTCCCTGGCAACAGTGTTGAAACTCGGCAGAATATTTTAGGTAATTAAAGATAATGTGTTAATGAATGTATATGCTTTTTTCAAACTTTTCAAGCAGGTTTCCTGAACACTGTCTGCTATTTGTCTAGAAAACGGATAGGCCTACCTTTTCACATTAATTCACATTATTGGTTAAGCCAGTCATGATTGGTCTAACTAGTTAGGAGGCCTAAGAAAAAAATCATTGTTTAAAGAGTTCCACAAATCCACAGTGTTTATACTTATCTGGTGAATGAACTCTGAATGTTTCTGCATGTTAGAAAATTAGCTATGTAGTTGTTCTAAATATATGCCTGTTTTGCATATGGACTTGATATAAGCATTCATATGTCAGTCCACATCAGAGATGTCATAGACTCTCACTATAGTGAGCCAGGCTGACACTGTCTGATGCCTGTGTGGGATTAGCTATTTATCTCTTCCAAATTTGGCTTGCTATTTTATGTTTTACAGTGATGCAGTTTCTACCCATGATATATAAAGATGCTAGAGTCATCTAGATAATTGGATATTGTTAAATGAAACCACCTTTATATTGATGGACACAGTAGATGTCCTTCAGTAAATATAATAGGCTTGTTCTACCAGTAAGTGTACAATTAGATCAAGCTATCAGATATGAAGTTCTCAGGGATTTGCCTTGTAACCAGCAGAGGGAGATAAAGCTGTCTCAAGGGAGTTTAACAAAAAATTAATCTGAGGGGAACAATCCAAGCATCACAGATTAATACTGTCATGACAATTGATTACATCCATACACAAATGAACTGTATTGAGAGAGTTGTTGAAAGGTTCTTCAAAGGTCACGTGTTCTGTATTAAACACTGAGAACATTATTAGAAACTTGTTGCTGAGAATCAATGGCAGCATTAGGGAACCAAATGTTCATTTGGGCAACTAAAAGAGTGTCTGAACCACATGAAAGAAGTACAAGGCTCCCTGCTTCAGTGTGTGTTCAGACTTGAGTCTTCTGGCAGCTTCTCTTCTAGGCTTGGATGAACTCTCTGTGACATTGCTGTAATTGTTAAGTCTCTGGTGACTGCATCCGTATTTAAAATGGAACACATAAACACAACCTGAGATAGGTGACTGTCTGAATTCCGGTGAGAGGAAAGCCTGGATGTGATTGATTGTTGTAACTGATTCAAAGTACAGGCCTGATACAAAACAAATAGCAGATAAAATTCTTGAGTTCACACCAAAGAACCAAATGAATGTTTCATTTAAATTTACTCCTGTACAATAGGTGGCATTGACAGCAAATTTACTTTTGCAGCTTTTAGCTGTCAATGTGATAATGTGTGTGAGTGATTTTATTATCTGTTCACCTGTTAGGAAAAATAACTTTAGCACAACCAATACAATGGATGTTAGAGTAGTGCCTTTGGAATTGTGACCATAATCTCATTGGTCAATCACTTGTATTTGTTGTTATAAAAACACTTTTAGAAATTATGGTTTCAACATACTAGGTCTTGTTGTGAGTAGTTTATAAGAGGTGTTTTATTGGCTGCTACGAAAGGCGACAAATTTTAATTAAGTTAGATCCAGCAAAGCCTGCTAGACCTGTTCAAAGGTCAAACAGTCACTGCTCAGAAACAAGGATGTGAGACGGTGCTTTTCCCTTGTGTCAACCAAAATCATGCAGAGAATTTATGTATGTCTGGAAGCTGATATTAGTACAATGACGGTACTGTATATGTGTGTAAATGCTCTTCTCAGGTTTCTCATTCAAATAACTCAAACCCAGTGTCTGTCTCCTAGCAAGTGACAAAGATGGCACAAATTGCATAATAATGCCTTTGTCTAGCATGTGAGTATGTGTGCAAATATGTCCCTACGTAAATGACTGACATTAATTGCTTTTATTACCTGGCTGTGATTGTGTATTTGCAGTGTTCCACAACAAATCTTAACAAAAAATAACAAAAAAATCTTATCAAATTACTTTGCCTTGTCCACAAAAGTTTTACTTGGGGATTAGCAGCTTTTGAGGATCTCAGGGTGAAGAGTTTAAAGAGGCAGGGAGAGCGTTTAGGCTCCTGGATTAGAGGTGCTGACAGGGCAGAGCTCTGTCGTGTGTTGGATTGCCTGAGTATTTAATGACTACCTGTACAGGTGAGAACAGCACCCACCCACCAGTCTAAAGGTTCTGCCTCTCATAGCTCCACTCTGATTCCCAAAGGAGGGCGAGCAGAGGCTGATAGACCCAAAACTTCCTCTGAAAGACGAGGTAAACAACAGGGTTAGTATGACAGCACAGGAATGCGCAAAATTCACTTTAATGGGTTCTTTGGTGTTCCTCAGGGCAGGTCATTAAGTGAGAACAGAGAGGTAAAAGTGGTGGGCTGAACCTGGGAGGAACTATACAGAAAGAGGGACACCAAAGGGGTGTGATGAGAGAGTGGTAGGTTGTCAAAAGACATGGGGACAACCGCTAGTTGTAGCAGAGATGAGACTCTCAAAAAAAAAGGGCTTTCAGTAGACCTTCCTCACATAGACATGCTTGCTTTGCAATGCTGACAGATTTATCTTAAAGGACATTAGTAAAGGACTTAAGCTTTTGAACTGTGCTGTTGTGCCAGAAATATTACTCAGCTGTGGTGTCACATCATTGGAACTTTTCAGATGTTTGCAGTGACAATGTGTTGGCAGATTTACAAACAAACTTGTTTATACGTTCACAGTATTATTTGTCCACTTGTCCATCAAAGAAATACATGATAAAGCAGCTAGATGTTAACTTTAATATTTGTTTTGTATGTTTAGGTATTGTGTATGTGTGCTGTATCGATAACATTTTTTGTACTGTATGTTTTTATTGCTATTTGTATTTAAACAGTAGAAACTTTGTGTTCAAACTAATTTTCTTAGTTTGACGATAAAGTTAATCTTATCTTTATGTAAAGATCTGTTGTGATTTAAATGTGAGAACTGGGTTTTACTATAGATAATTTTTTTTAATGATCAAGGCAATTATATTTATTACTTTTGTACTTGTTCTTCCAGTCTAAATTTTAACTTGGATTAATTAAACTTAAAGTTGTAATTTGTTAAAAATATATATTTATTGAGCACACACATAATAGATCAATGTTCTCTTTATCATATCCCGGTTCTCACTGATTTCCCAGGAAATGTCAGTTTGACTTGTGGTTAAGTCTCGTCTGTAAACAAGGAAGAAGAGCTGGCTATTAAATTGTGCATGTTGGAGCTGGAATAGTGAAGAGATTGTAGCTTGTTCTTAGTTGTTCCCATTTTAAATTTGTCATTTATGTTAACTGAAGTAACCTGAGGTTATAAATGGCAAAAGAAGAGCAAAAGTTTTAAATTGCAGTATTAATTCCAGGTCTCTGACCTTTGACCTCTGTCCAAAGAGGCTAAAATGCACCTGAAACTGTGTATTATGACCTAAGTAACCTCAGAAATATAGATTTCCCATCAACATCTAAATACTTGTCCAGACACCAGACAGACCATTAAACAAAAATAGTTACATAGTCTGTCTGTAGGGTTATAAGTAACAGTCAAGGTTAACTGTGTTTTAACCTGTTTTGTTATGAGTATCATCACATTTATTATGACTGAGGCAACAGACCCCCATGTCAAATTAATTTTAACCTTTACTTTTCCATTTCCATTTTAAGATTTAACTAAAGCTTTGTAGTGTAGCTTTAATTAAAGTCCTTATATTATAAAGATATTATTTAAGATATTAACAGCCTTGAGGGTTTTTGAGACTAAAAGACAGAACATGAAGGTTAATTCATAAAGAAGACCCCAGGGTCTGTTATCATGTGAAAAAACAGCAATAGACATGATAGTACAGATTATCTGCTAAACCAGCAGGTAATGAAGTTTATAATAATACTTATGGTGTGTGTGCTTGATGGATGGACACAGCCGAGTGTGTGTGTGAGGTGGAGTGAGAGATATTGGTTTCTGTTTGTGTGAGTACACGGTTAGAGAGAACGGGCGAGAGGTGGAAGTTGATGTTCCTTTCCCTCAGGGATGTGACATCCCTGCAGAGGAACAAAACCAGTGCAGTATTAGTAACAGGATACGCAGCTAGTGTGAACTGGAAACTTGTACCTCCTTATCTAGAGGGCAAGTAAGTTGCTTTATATTGCTTTCCCATACATACCTGATCAACCTGATAAGGTCCTGTTTGTGTCTGTGTGCTCTCAATTTACCAGAAATTCCCCAACGATCAACTGGCACACAAAGAAGCAGAGTGACGTTCGGCCCTAAAAAAAGTTGTTGACAAGCTTTAGTTACTGTAATTAAAGTCATTACCAACTAAAACTAATTGCAATTTTAATAATGTTAATTATTAGTTTAACACAACTAATACTATGAAACACTGTAAGAAGTTATGATCTTTGTTCAGCTTGTTGATCGGTTACTTTTTTATCTGACAGTCAGCTTTGTGCCGGTTTTACTGTGTTTGGTTAGTTATCAAGACTGCATCCTCATTGTTTACTTGGTTTTGTGCTGTGTAATCCTTTTCAGTATTCCATTGTGTGTATATCTGTGTAAAGACTAATACATGATAGACTGTACATAAGACAGGTGTGATGAAGGGCAATAGTGTGATCATAGCTTGTGTCCATAGTTAAGATGACCTATGACCTTTTTTGAAATTACCTATTACATGCAAAAAGAATGTAAAGTGCGAAATGCATTTACTAATGTAGGTGGTGATCTACACAAAATTGTTTTGCAGTATTGTCAAAAGTTGTACAAGTTTAAAGTGTAAATAGAGTGTAAATAAGTGCCCCATCTCTTACAGTGTGACCCTATTAGACTAGCCAAATTAGGGGGTAATTGATACTAGAAATAAACGTTTCAATTTAATAATTAATACATTATATTTAGTATTTACAGATCACCTTAATTATTAAATACACTCATCAGTTTTTATTCTTTTTGGAAATGTTGGCTATTTTAGATATTTAGATATCTCATACATGTACATGAGTGTTCATTACATGAGGGTAGTGTGTCTTGAGTGTTCTTTTTTTAATGTGGATGCTGCAGATTAAGATAACAGCAATCAGACATTCATAGTAAAAGCCTGTAATGCCACACAACTAAGGCCCAGTTAAGAAAGTATATGTGTTAGCATACCTGCTGTCGTGCTGCCCAGCATGTTGTCTCATTTCACTCCTTCCCTGCCTTTGTTTTTCTCACACCAAGAGTTCCAAAGAGTTGCATGGGTTTGGGTTGCATGCACTTTTTTTCTTGAAAAGGTAATGCGATCCTGCTTTCACTTTTTTTACCCGGGACAATTGCAGAAGGTGTGTGTGAGTGCAGACAACAAAACGAGACAATGAGAGAGTTCAGGGCTCACTGACTCATCTGTGTAATCTGCCTCGGCTGGAGGACGTCCATCTGCCTGCTATCCGGTTGCAGAAAAAACTGGGTGAATTTGACGGGAATTTCACTTTAGGTTAGTAATAAACGTGCCTCTGTCAGATAGAGCTTTGTGCCTGAATTTGCTTGAGATGTTCAAGACATGTTTCCTCAGAACTTGAGTTTGAGGTGCTCTTTTGTTCTGATTTTGTTGTGGTTTTTTATTTCAGAGTTTGACCATATATCATTCATGACTTTTTGAGAGACAGTTTTATTAATAAAGTTCTGCTGAGGTGACTTTGCATGTATTCATTTGGCAAACACGTTTATCCAAAGCTTTTGTTTTTTTTACCAGTTAATCTACAGAAAGGCTACAGGAAGTGTGATTCTAGTGAATATCCCTCCACACACGCACAAATATATTTATTATGTACAACATTCTGTGCCAGTTCTAATACATTACATTTCTGCTGTGTTCACATCCAATATAACACATTCCTTATAAACTGTGGCTATGCAAGGACTCTCATCGATTTGGATAGCTCAGCTCTTAAATGGCAAGGCTTATTCTCCAAGTGAATGAGGCAGTGGTTAGTATCATGATAAAATATAAGACCCTCTTGGCCAGCTTGCAGGCTACACAGACAGACAGCCATGACTCATTGCTACTGGAGCCAACCTGTCTGCTAAAGTGCTCAGAACCTGGACCCTGGGTCAGACGCCCCCCTCTGCCTTCTCCTCTGTCCCCCAGCTGCTGGCCCTTGACAGGGCCACAGGCAGCCCCATACATGGGGGTGTTATGTGGGCTGTTTGATTGCCCTGAGTTTTTTTCTTTTTTGTAAAACGGAAAGTGGGTGTGAGAAAGATAATTTATGTAATTTGCCACACCACAATTTCTGCTCTGTGTTTTCCTTCCTTACACATTCATTATATAAAAATGTCTATAGACATATACACACTGTCAAGTGTACACACACACACACACACACACATCCTGTGCTTTTCTTTAGTGCTGTAAAAGTTGGGTGCTGGGTCAAAAACCACCATGTCCAACAGAGCATGAGTAATGATTCTATTTTAAACCACAGCTATAAACAACATGCATATTTTCTTACAGTACAAACAAATAGACACGTCCTGTGCAAGCCATAGTTTCTGTGTGAAATTTCATTAATTTCCTGGAAAACCACTGGGAGCTGCTTGCTATCATATTGACAATCAGACTTAATGTTGCAAACTAATATGAAACCTGTTCCTCATCTGACATCGTCTGTTGTCAGTTTGATTTGCCTAACCAAAGTCATTTTGGTGGAAATCAATTTTACTTTCAGAGCAGCATTTCTTACTTTTTCACACACTAAATAAACCCTCACCTGATATAATAATAATAATATGTGTAACTGGGATATCATTGTAAACAGTTGCATTTGCAACAAGACACATTTCTATCTTTACAAAAATGTTTTACAGTAACAAATGAAAACATTTGCTTTGTTCATGTTATGACAAATGCAGAATATTATTTGATTGTTGAATATCATCAAATAACTGGCCAGAATTTTTTCCATCTGCTTTTGCTTCTCTGGACACAGTTTGAGTCCAAACCTGCAGGACGATAGAAAAAAATAAGAACTACTTATTGTCTTAATGTTTGTATATTTTTCAGTGGTTTGGTATTTGTGGCAGGCAGCTTCAAAAGTTAAGTTTATTATTTCAGAGGCCTGTGTGTTATGAACATTACAGCACTGTAGACTTAAGGTTGTTTTGAGAAATAATATTATTAACATACGCTGGTAGATTAAATAAACATAATCAGCAGATTGGCCAACACATAAACTTAGTTTAAGCAGGTTAACATTCACTGATTATAATTATTAATGATGCTATGATGACAGTAGCATAAAAACACGTATAGCTAAATTCTGTATTTGCTGGGAAGAGGCAGAGCTAATATATTGTAGGGCGGTAGTCAAAATGTGGTTTCTGCTAAAATCACTTGTTTTTTTCTCTCTTTTTTTTCTTTCTCTTTACCCTGCATTAGAAATTCCAAGCTGGAAAATCTGAACGTAATCCTAAAACATAAAAAGGAAATGAGTGTAAATGTGAGATGGTGAATAAACAGGTTTGGTATATTTCCATAGGGTTTCACGGGGGTGGAGCCTGGAGCAGCTGGAGCGAGTCACATATGTCAGGAATAATAAAGGCTCAGTCTTTCTGTCCGCTTGTCTGTCCTGCTTGCTGTAACAGAGCTGATAAAGCTATGCCTCTCATTGTCCTTAATCATGACCTCTGGCCCTCGGCCCTTACAGCTATTTAATACTCATAACTCTGCAACTTCCGTTGGCACATCAATCTGATAAGTATCGTTAATATAAGCTGTTGTTGATACACGTTCAGTACAGCAGTAATTCATGAACTTACATTGTTTCTTTGGGAGCACAGGAAAGCCAATGTTTAGTAAAGGGTTGTCTCAAAATAAACTGAATTTGTCTTGATATCTTATGGTTGTCACAGTTGCAAAATAAAAGGCATAATGTGGACCAGATTTCTGGCATTCACACCACCACCTCAGTTGCTGCTTTGACATCTCCCTCTTTAAAAATATACCTGCGTTCATTGGTTTCGGAAGTATGGCTTTAGATTAATGAGCTTGGCTTAGACACTTAACAACTCATGACTGGCAAATACTTTGTTCATAAGTCACATAGTGAACCATCATCTAGATGATGGAGGCTTGTCAACAACACACTGCCTTCCAATGCAGCGGCCGCTGGTTTCATGTGACCTCATGGGCAAGGTTATTGCATCACAGAGTCCTGGAACACCCATCAGCCTCCTGGCTCTGGGAATAGTGGGGGCTTCCCTCTCACTGGCAACAAGAAACCTGATCACCAGGCATTATCACCTCATAATTACAGTCCTTTTGGACATATTAGCGTAGGCGCTACGATCCAGTTTCAAAACGGAACCCAATTCCCCATCGCAATTTTTTTCCCTTCCTTTTTCCTTTTTTAAACGCCTTCTGAACAAACAATCTTTGTATAAAAATATCCCCTGGCTGGAATGGTTCTCCAATTCAGTTGGCTAAAGAATTGATCATGTGATGTGGCACAGCCAATAAGAAAGACACAGACAGAGTCAAAGCATGTTAAGGGTACCTGAGCTGGGCATGATGATTTAGCATGCTGTTGATATTTATATCAGCAGTTAGGGTGTCACAGTGAGAAGGTCAGAGGCTGAGACAAACACATGAGTCCGGCCTATCAGAGAGAAGTCTGCTTGTTAAACATGCGAGGCCTAAGCCTCTGTGTGAACACACATTTACACACATTACATATGCTCCTAGCACTTGTGGTTTTCTCATATCAAGAGGCTGTCTGGCTCGATGAGATCACTCAGAGAGAGATCCAGAGTTACATTTCCTCACTTCTTTATTGCACAATTTATGTCGATTGAAATTGAGTGGAACCAAAATCAAATGTTCTGAGTCTGACAGAGGTGGTAAAGTACATATTTCCCTAGTGTGGTAATATGGTAAAGTTTCTTTCACACACTCACTGTCTCTCTCTCTCTCTCTTTCTCTCTCTTTCTCTCTCTCATACATACTCGCATACACACACACACACACACACACACATACATACACACACACATACATACATACATACATGCATACATACTGGGCCCCAAAATTTGGAAACTTTATATGCTTAAAAATGCATTGTTGGCATTATGTACAAAATAGGCCATTTAAGTGGATGTTCATCCATATTAAAATAAATGTACAATTTATAACATATTATGAAGACAACCTGGAAGGGTACAAATACCTTTTTGTTCACAATATGAACAACATGTTGCTTGTTTTATCATGTGAAACTTAACAAACTAGTTTTTGTGGAACTTTTTGCTGGAAAGGTGTGTCTTTATAAAGAAAGATACTCGAATTGATATTACTGTCACAATGCAAACATTAGCTAAATTTTAGCTGCTATGTAGATACAGGGAATAAAAAGCAAGTTTGAGAAAGTAGCATGGTTACCATTACCTATTTTCTGTGCTGTTCCCCTGAATATCAGTTTCAAATGACAACAGCAATATAATTGCACCATTCCGATGTGTGATAGATGAAACCCTGTATTCCCTCAGTTATATGATGAGACGAAAGAAAACCTTCTGTTTATTACCTTATCATGTGTTGGGCCAAACAAATATCTATTAAAAAAGAATAATTAAACAGACTAACATAGGTTGTGAAGAAAATATTTGTGATCCAAAAGCTTTTGAACTCTGGAGTCATGCAGTGTTTGATTCGTATACGGGCCTCAGCTTCCCGAGCTGAGAGCGAATGTGCCGGCAGTGTGTGAATCTCTTCCTTTATAAACTAATTGCTACAATCTATTTCCAAACTGAGATTTATTGACATTTATTACTTATTTTTTTTAGGAATAAATCATGAGTGGGTTTCCAAGCTATTATGAGTTAACTGTTCTAAGCTGGCCTGCCCTCTTCTTCTCAGACCTCATATCATTCTATACATGGCTCTCATATTTGTCGAGTTAAATGTCAATCCTCATTCAAGCTCTTAGACTCGCTGCAAATGTTGGGCTTCAGGACACCTGTGTGCACCATGTCAAATGTGCTACTCAACTTTCCTAACACACACACACAGGCATGTACACATTCACTCACTTAGACACTCTTTTGGAAGCTCTTGTTTTGTGCATGCATTTTGTCCTTATAGTTATTATATTTAATTATGATATTTAATTGTAAATAATTTAACTTTTTAATTATAATGTGCAAATTAACAGAATAGGTTTCATGTTTTCTGTCCTGCTTTTTTAAAATAGATATACAGGAGACAAATAATCCAATTAAACATTCTTTGAATTATTATAAATGTTTAAAATGATGTACATTGTAGTGGTTTTATTCTGCATATATGATTTCAACAGTCATATAGTCAGCTAAATACTGCTCACTTTATGTCATCTGTGGTTTATGGCTGTTGGATGCTTTTACTTAAAGAATAAATGAATCATTGTTGATTGATGAATTTATTATAGCTACTATTAAGGTGTACAGACTGTATATGATGTTTGCCAAAAAGTAGAAATTATTTTAAATACTTGGATGGATTAATTAGTTGTATAGACTTTACAGTAGATGTCAACTAAGGTGATATACTTTTCTGTACATCTAGTAATTGTTTTGTAACAGTATTGTTTGTATAAAAGTGTGCATGTATTTTAACTTGTAATGAATGACGCTATGAAACTCAGAGAAGCTGTTTTCCTTAGAGGTAGGCAAATAAAGCTATCTGTAGCCCCCAGTAAAAGCCCCCATTAAAAAGTGTGACTAATTCATCAGTGTGTAATGTAGTGTTATTTTTCTGTTCCAGCTCTCTTGGTAACATCATAACATTTTCCTTTCCCACCCAGATGGGCCCTGCCGTTGACATGGTATTACTCAAAGCCTGCTGTCAGAGTCCGGCTGTGCAAATTCAAGAGCAGGTCTTTGGCACCTGTCAATCAACACCTCAACACTATCCCAGAACAGCCACAACAGTGCATGCACACCATCACTGCAGCTGTTTCGATAGCCCCTCCCACCCATTGCAGTTCCTGGCTTTTTATTAGCAGAATAAGTCAGTGTAACCACTTGGAAGATGTCTTTTAGCTCAAAACAGCTGAAGGTCAGGTGATAAGTTCATGCTAATGCGAAGTTTAAAGTTGATCTGTGGCATAAAACAAAGATAAGAAGTCTTTCTTCCTGTAGTTTTGAGAGGACACATGAGTATAATCTCTCTGTGAAGGTGGGATGTATTACAGGGACATGCATGTTCCATATTCTGTGGTTGCTCCCCTGTTGTTCACCTCTCGGTTGCAAATGTTCTTTTACTACTTAAATAGTTCCATCTCCTCTCAAAACCGTCTCATATGGTCCCCCATTGTTCCACTCGCTCTACTCCCTGGTGTCATGCCTCGTCACTGTTATTATAGGCTTACATTCACAAGACGCCGTGATTTGTTGTCCTCTTCTGGCTTTGAAGATCTAAAGAGCTGGGAAGCTTGAGATGAAGGGATGGAAGATGAAGTCGACAGCCGTGGCCTTTCCTCAAACCTCATACGGCCGCACACATAAACGCGCGGCTAAGCGTGACTATACACAAACTATGACAACCCGGAGTCAGGAGGTGCAGGTCAAGTTACTATTTCCCCTTTGTGTCTTTAAAAATCTGCAGATGACAATTACTGAGGATTTGATTAACTGAGAGGGCGGTGCAGATAGCCCGGCTTTTTCACGAAGGGCCGGCGGCTTGGGTTTCACTAGCTGTCATTTATATGGCCAAAGAAAGGCAGGGGGAGTCCCTTTAGTGCTGCGCTGGGGCCTGGGCCCAGACTTCAAACACTGCTCTCCAGCATAGCTCTTCACTTTTATAATGCATAGGGAATAAGAAGGAAAGCTCATACACAGGACTTAAAATTTTACGTTAGAGTGGTTTTGTGTTTGAACCATGCCTGGACAGAGTGTCATTTCATAGCACATCTATATGACAGCTTCAGTTTGGGTTGTAATTGGGATTAAAAGGGTTACTTTTAATAAGTACCTGCATGTGTATTTGCAAAATCTGCATTTTTTTTTATTAACAAAAATAATAGTAATTAGTGCAATCAGATAAATTAACTGTAATCTGATAACTAACCATTTTAATTGTAACTCTAATGGAATACAATTTTGTATTTTAAATATATATTATTGGCAGAAATACCAAATGGGTTTACAAAGGATTTAAAGAACCATTTTAGGCCAACAGAGAAGGTGAAAAAGGAGAGACCACCAGACCCCTTTCCTTTACACTCTAAACCAAAACTCTCTTTCCGTGGTCCATCTACGACAAAGGCAGCCTGTAGTCCTTTGCGTTCTGTTACAAATGGATTGGGCCCACTTGTTTTTACAAGCACCCTGAGTAAATGGTCTAGATTATTGAGACAGGTCCCTCTCAGCCTGTGAGGCACTCAGCCGATGGACTACACGGATGAGTAACCCTTGTGTATAAATAGCTTCCTTCATTAAATCAGTTGTTCTCTTAATTGAACTTAAATAAAGAATGACTTGTGCTGGCCAGCTGGTTTTAATAGAGCTGAATGGTGTATAAGAGAAGCATTATTTCAGAGCACTGGGCCAATTTCTGGGTCCTGGGTGTTATCAACAGAGAGGGTGAAAAAAGGAGAGACCACCAGCCATCTTAACGCATTCAGGGGTTTCTTTGGTTTATTTTGCTAACAATGAAATAAATGGATTTGTAATTAAATTTTCTGCACTGGTTTTGGACTTAATGGGCATCCCTGACAAGTGTTAATGTATGCTAAAGAGGTTGGGGCGTTTGACACGAAACATGCAGGCGTCCCGTTCTAACACGTAGGCAGATACATGCATTAACACACTTACTCCGCCTTTGTCCAAACCTGCAAGCAATTTTGCTGTGAAAGGCCAATCAGACTCCTTTACCAGGGCTCTGTTTGCATTAATCTGCTAACCTAATGCACCAGGCTTGTCCAGCTATACTGTGATGTATTTCTCCAACCATCTTTTTTTCAGCTTCTCTTTCCTCCCCAAGACAAGAATTCTTGAAGTGAGTCGTTGTTTGAAAGCGTTTTGTGGTCTCTGGCAGCAGCAGCTGATGGAAATTTGCTGAGTTGGAGCCCTGAAATGTTGCAGCTGTCTCAGAGGAGATCGGCCACAGCTCTGAGTCTTACCGCCTGGCCGCTGGTCAAATGGAGAAAGAGCACTGATTGACTCCTTTCCACCATCTCTTCATTATTCTTGGTCTCTCCTTATGCCTCTTACAGCTGTATCATAAGAAGCTTTCTCAATCAATTCAGCCTTCTCACTGTTGGACCCCCTGGTTTCCTCTCGTTCCCCCATGTCATCCAACCTGTAAACTGAATGAAGCTCTTACCTCATCTGCGGTTCTTTGGTTCCATTTGTTTTTTGGAAAAAAATGAGATTCTTACCACCCCCTCACATGGTGGAAATTGAATAAGGTGCATTACTGTAGCCCATGTTTACAGGACCTCCTCAGCCATGGGAGGGACCGAAGAGACATTTCTGACCATAACTCACTCCAGAGAGATTCTCACACACTACAGTTTGAATAAAACAAAACGGTGAGATGCTTCAAAACAGTGTGAACTCATTTGTTATGCTTTTGTGTATGTGTGCGCAGCACTCCTCTGGACTGGACGTCCACTTAGAGGAAGGCAGCCACTTGTCCTCTAGAGGGATTGAGTAATGTAATCTTTCACAGCCCAGCAGCACCACAGCCACATACCTCACTAATAGCAGGTTGATTATCAACAAGGCTGTCCTTTAACACATTCCCGACATCTGCTTTCTGTCTGAGCGTGGAGGCTGAACACATATAGACATTGCAGAACACACACACACACAATTTCATTGTAAGTGTATTTACAAAGCATCTCCTGGTTCAGATGTGATGGAAACACATTTTTTTCATGTTTATAAAATTGAGATTTACATTTAGACATTTTTACATGCATAAATGTAGGCATTTACTGTACCTAATAGTGTAAGTGCTGCTAATGCAGCTTCTACTGTAAAACACACACACACACATGCAGCATTACTCTTCATCCATTTATAGTGTATAGGTTCTCTTTGACATACTGTTGACATGGTTTGGCACCGTGTTGAATGAGAGTCTTTTAGATGAGCAGATAACGTACCGTATCCTCTCACTCAGAAATGAGCTACGGTGATATCTGACAATTGTTAGTGTTACTTCCTGGGTAGAGTTTATAAAACTTCAGCACTGTCCTGGTAGGCCCTTTGCTTTAAGAGCAGTTATTGCAGTGGGTGGGATTGGAGTCATTTTGTGTGCTTTTTTGTTATGTCCCTGTTTAGGGTAGAGTTTGCCAACCTACACTCAATGTAGAAATAAACAATTTGAGGCAAATGCAACCTCAGTAATTTATGTTAGTTTGCGTCTTAAGTTATTATTAAAAATATGATATCAACATGTATAACATTAGAGCGACTTTCAGTTTGCTTTAATGATGGCTTATGAGCCTCAGCGCTGATTCACTGGTTCCCCACAAACCCGCATTCGTTTGATTGACACATGCCTCCCCGGTTGTTGGGACACGCTGCTGATTGAGGCATGGCATGCGATTTCCCACCGAACCCCATCCTTGATTTTCACTCATCACGAATCCCTCTGAAAGTCCACAGTGTCTCCCCTCTGAGCTGATTTCTCCAGATTCTCAGTTTTCCCCATGCGTGGCTCCTGCGGCCGAGGCCAGCCACTTGGGCAGGCTACAAATGGAATCAATTTATACCCCTGGAGCAAGGTGGTTTTGATGACATCTAAAATGTTCACAACGTAAACTCTGCATATAAACATTTCAGGTCAGGAAGAGTTTAGAAATGTCTTTCATAAACATGCAAAGAGAAGATTTTTTGGTTGTTTTTGATAGATGGCCAGTCGCGTGTTCAAAATGTAATTCAATTTGTCATGCTGTGTCCTGAGAGAGAGAGAGAGACAGAGAGATGGGGGGAAAGGTATGAAAGATGCAGGACTTAATACAGGCTTATTAGTTCTGAGTGAAAATGTGTGTATTTAGTAAATTAGAAGGTTTGGTGGGCAGGTTGTGGTACCCGCCTTCAGAGAAACTCAAATACACATTGCATTATCTGATTATTAGTCCAACTGAACATGTACATCTGCTCAAATAGAGACTGTATAGTATGTCCATCTGCTCATTTTCTATGTTGCTTATTTTATGTAGGGTCACAGGACATGCTAGACTCTGCTGAAAAATACAGGAATTATAAAAGAAAAGATCACTGTTAGCAACCACAAGACATGCAAGTTTGAGCACTTCATGTAAAAATGTTTATTTAGTAGTTTTCCAGGGCTTTTACAAAAACAATTTGTTGACAACCTTTATCGTCATAGTTTTTAGCAATTGTTTATTTGATTCCATAGTTTAAAATATTGATTTGATTTTCATGATTCTAAAATGTATTATTCACTTAATATAAAACTTCACTATAATTGACCAAATTAATAAAACTTTTTCTGTACTGCACAAACAAACATTAGATTTTACCTACAGAACTTTTAGCCTTTACAACATCAGATGATGTCGGTGATACACTGGAATTAAAACACAGAATGAAGTTTCCAGACTTGTGGTTTTAGCGTTTGTATTAAAGGACAAGGTTAGTGTTAAACCCCACACTGTTAAAGCCTCTCTCTCCAGCACAGCCATTTTAATTGATCCTCCATTAGGGCTTTATAGACAGTGTCCTTCGTCCTGTGCCTCTTTTTATAGATACTAATAAAAGGTTCAAAGTCCCTTTGCAGCTCCTTATCATGCAGTAGTATTTTTATGCCCTGCTTACAGCATGCAGTGTGGCTCTGCCTCTCTACTGTACACTCTGATGATAAGGGTACAGTTTCATGGCCCCTGCCTTTATGTGCCTGGCACCATTTTATGACTGGAAAAAGAGAAAGAGGAAAAGGGAAAGACACTCAATGGAATGGACACATGGAATGCTGGGAAATGAGGTTAGTAATGTGTATGTTGTTTCATTTATTACAGTTCATTTTAGAAATCGTACATTAATTTATGCAAAATAATAAGTGTTTTTTTTTCAACTGGATGCACAGATTTCAGAATGATAAACCAGTTTCATAAAACTACAGAGAGAAAAACAATCTGACCTAACAAAAATGAGCATGTTGAATAGTTGAAATATGCACAACAATATGTTCAGCAATATTTTAATCTGTTTGTGTGTTTTGCAGTTAGAAAATGTATTGCAAACCATTTCAGTCACAATACGCTATTTTTTTAATGAAGTAATTACATGCAAAGTCATAACCAAACATCTACAGTTAATACACAAAGACAGTAACCACATACTATAATCAATATGGGAACAATACAATACACAGTCAATACAGTATACAGACAGAAAGTGTAACAAAAACTGTCATTGTTTAGTGCAGTGGACATATATGGTAAATGATGAAAGAACAGGTGTTACATTGGCATTTAAATGTGGCAACATTGTAATTCACAGGACTGATCCTGGTTCCTGTGTGCAGTGCCCTAATGAGAGTTGTATATTTTTGATTACCAGGTGGCACAAAAATTCCAAGATGAATTTAGTAATGAGGAATATGGTGAAAGTCACAAGTCCATAAGAGGACAGGACTTAAAAACATTCCAGTATGTGAAGTACTATAAAAGATGAAAACTGACATTGTCCCATGTATCAGTATAGTAGTGTGGTGGTCTGGCTCCTGTGCTGCTTTTTCCTGAAGGTAAAAATGATGGTTTATACAAGGCACTGAGGAATTACAAAGAAACACATTACATTTGACTCATTTAAGTGTCTTCCTCTTTGTCTTCATCTTCCTCTTCATGGCTATCTTATTGTTTTTTCTTTTTGTTTCAAACGGGATGTTTATATATTTGAGAAAATTAGTTTTGCACTAGTGCTACAGCTTTACAGCTCTCACTCTTGTCCAGAACCTCGACATTTTAATTATTCTTTTCTGCCTATTAGATTTTGCATTATTACTTAACAATACTATTTAATCATATTTTTACTAGTGAATTTGTTCAGAAAAAAATTATTTTTGAAAGTCAGTCTGTGTATGCACAGAAATGTATTAGACAAAAGTCTTTTTGTATAAAGTCTTTTTGTATAAAATTAAGTAAAAATTACAACATTACAATGTGCCCTAATAAAAAAGTGAGTTTATCACCTTTTAAGAAATATGTGACAGATAAACAGAAAAATACTAGTTCAGCCGAAATACAACTTAATATTATATGTGTACATACGTGTGTGCGTGTGTGTGTTGTATATAGTTATTTATTGGACAGGTACCAGGAATCACGTAACATTTAAGTGCTATAACCTGAGAGGAGAGAGCACAATCACATTTATAAAATACATTAGCTGAAGTATAGTACACTATTTTAAGATCCATGTTTCTGTTTGCTGTTCTACTGGTGATCATACATTGTCCTTTAGAATTACAGAGACTCAGGGGACTCAGAAAAAAACTAACACATACCTGCACCACCAACAATACTAATACTGTTATGAAAAGATGGCTGTTAAAATAATGAAAAGTTCTGTGCTCTGTTTCGCAGCTTTGCATGGGTATTGTAAACAGTTTTATTTGTAGCACCACTGTTCCTTTAATTTTATAGTTAAGTTGAATAAATTCTGGAAAAAGTGTGTTGTTTGTTGCTATTACCTGGTTAAAAATTATATTGTTTAAAAATGTATAGTAATAGGATTTACATAATATAAATAACAGCGAGAGAAGGTATATGTGTGTGGGTGAGAGTGTGTAAAACAGACGGATTAGTTGGGTGAACAGAGAAGATAAAGATTTGGAGTGTCTTTCTGGGTGTGGAGGAATACAAGTTCCTCAGCACACCGATAGAGGTTTCCTTTACGTTTTCCACTGCAAATGATGTAAAAATGAACAACCGTGAATTAGTATGAATTTGCCATCCGTTTGCCAATTCGTGAAATAGATGTTTTGCTTTTGATAAGGAAATGCTAGAACAACTAAACCTAAGTGAATAATTTGCTGAAACACTTTAAGCTCTTTTAACACTAAATTACGAAATTAAAGTAGCACTTGCACATAATTTTTTAAATCGGTACGAAGGAAAACAACAATTAAGAGCGAAAGTTCCCTCGTTCGCGGACTTTGTCGACGCGCTGATAGCAGAGGAAGTATCTGTTTACTTTGTGATTACGACAATTTTGCTGTCGTAGGGCAGTAAATTCAAACCAGTCCAGAGCTGGATTACTCCAGACATCGTGAAGCCCGTAAGGCCACGCACATCCACATCTCCACCGGTTGAGATTTCTTTATGGTGGCTTAGAAGCAAAACAAACCTTTATATGCAATTACAGAGAATTTCGTATATTTTTCTGTCCGTTTGCTTTTAAGAAAAAGGGTATATTTTAAGGGCCAAGCATGTCACGCTTAGGCACCGGTCTACAAAGTATATCACACATCGGAGTACCTGACCCGAGTCTGTGTTTATTCAGGGCAAATTCAGGAGGGAGGCCAAAAGGAGTCTTATTCGTTGCGCATTGCAAAACGCATGAACTGTCATATTCAGACAGTTCATATATCCACGCAAAACATTATCGAAGTAAATATTATGACTGTAGACACGTTCTTTTATGCAAAAGGCGTAGTGTGAAGTCTTGAGACGGCATGAAAGTGCTGAGGTTGCCTAGAAGCATAACATGCGCTGTTTAGGGTTATCAGCCTGGTACCGATTGTTATTATTCTACGCTACTGTTTCTGTTATCAGTCCGTCGGCGCTCCTTGTCGGGAAATAAGCTTAAGAGACGCGTTTGGCTACGAGCCACGGAGACCTGAAAGCGCGCACCTCAGAACCTCACACACGTGTGCGCACGATGAGATCTGGACAGTGTCCCCGTGGCCAGAGAAGGATGTGAGCAATTACCAATTCTCAAAACACTACTTTGCCATAGTTAAATATATTACACGCCTTACGCCCGCACCCGTCTTGGGCCCTGCAGTCCGGGATACATGGACCTTACAGAAATCTCCTTCCACAGGCACAGTCGACTGCAATTAACCAACCATCATAATCATCATTACCATCATCATAATCATAAACCCCAGAGCGTGTTTTGCACAGACTAATTTACACCAGCCAGTGTTAGTTTTGTTTTTACGTTTCTTATTTGTAGAGGAATTTTATTGTAAAGCTATAAAATGTAAAGCTAAAATATCACTGGCCTGCTTTGGTTTCACCGATAAAAAGATTGCCGAGAATAATAACATATATCACTGAGATATATTCAATTCATACAGCTGAAGCCCTTTATTTAAAACACGTGAATTACTTAAATATTCCGCTATTTTCCCAAATGTTTTCGCAACGGAATATGTGCCTTAAGTGGGTTTAAAACATTATTTACGCTTCGCACAAACTGCGGACATACAATCTCCATAAAATACATCAGTTTTTCTCTTTGGGCACGCAGAGAATGCCACAGATTCCGCTCTGCCATGCAGCACAGGAAGACAGAATCCCTTCAGACAAGTCGGTGTCCGCCATGTAATCCCTGCAGACTGATCCCATTCCGTATTCAGTATGGGAAGTAATTGCCCCTAGCAACTTATGTGGTGCAGCATAAGTTGCGCAGACTGCAGGCCCTGCGTGGTCACAGTGACACTTGGTGCTGCAGCGCAGGGAAGGGCGGCACCAGTTCATTTTAAACCTGGATTTAGGAAATGAAACTGTCCTGATTGCCATAAATCAAAAACTCGGATGTAATTAGCGGACGTGGCTACATGCATCAGGGAAAATTAAACAAACAATTATTTCTGTCCTGGATAACCGCTTGTCAGAACATCGCATTAAACCATCGGTCCTTCTGTAGCCTGTATGCAAAGACGCGCACAGGTCTGCACTTAATAAAACTAACATGCAAGGATATAATGCAGTCGAAAGCGTAAAGCAAAGCAACAATGTTTATTGAGATTCTGCCACCGGTGAAGGTTTTCCTTAAACTAATAAACATTAATTATAGCTAAAAGCAGCATGTGCCGAATTTAAATCTGAAACAAATGTCACAGAAACAGACGCGAAATTGATCTTTGAACTTGTGCTGGATGCTCAGTGATAACGGGACGATAGAGCCCAGCAACAGTATCACTAATACGAATGATAAACAATCTACGTTTAACACCTAAATTGTACATATATTGTCTTATAGCAATTATTATTGTTATAAAATTGTTTGCATTTTTCGTATTATTAGTATTATTTGCGGAGGCTAAATGCTTAATTTGTAGTAACCAGATTTTTTACAAGTACTCGTGTAAATGCAGGAAACTGTTATAGATATTATATCTCATATTGACTCAGAATTTGAGGTCGCTGTTGAATTTTAAACAGCCAGCGCAAGCCACTGTTGCGAAGCGACACATACACCAATTCAACGCCTTCGACATTAAGATAAACGGGTGGAATAATGTATCCGCTCGGTCTAAAAGTCGGTGTACAGTTGCATCTGCTAATAGAAGTGAATACAAATGGATCTCTGAGTGTAGGTTGTATCACCTCACACGCTCATTGTTTTCTACAGGTAGAATCCGTCTATAATGCTTTGCCTCATAATAACCTCACTGTGAAAACAATCATCGAGAATAATATCCTTAGATTAAGCTTGTTTTGCAATATAACACCCATTGCACATAATGTTCACGTGCCTTGAAATCTAAGACTAAGGAGAAATGAAGTTCGTCTTGTCTGAATAGAAAAGGAAACAAAAGCAAGAAAATAAATAAACTACACTTTAATAGAAAGATTGGAATAACTAAATGAGTTTAATATGTGTGGGCAAAGTCTTTATTAAATTAATAATCCTTAAATCACCAAACCTCTAAATTAGAGCGCAGTAATTCTGGAGGTAATTAGTCCTGCTAAGTCCTCTGAGAATTGAGACCAAAATAATGTGGTTTAATTGCTTTACATCTGTGGTGGAGAGTTACAAATAATTCCTGTTAGATTATTAAGCAAATTCCCAACAGTCTTTGCATAGATCCTCAGGGTAACTTTGAAAAATAATTAAAATGAATGAATATGTAAACACATTATATAAAATACATTTAAACAAAAACAGTATCAAAGCACTACTGGTAGTGTTTGCATGACCACTGGCAATGGTTTGTAAATGGTGTATGAATGGTTTTTGCAAAAGTAAGCTGAGAAAAAGCAGTGTGTGTGTGTGTGTGTGAGCAAGTGGTATTTAACCATATATTGGGGCAAATTTGCACCCACAGTCACCAAACCTAAGCAAAATCTTATTTTAGGGATGTCTATGTTTGTAAAAGCGCTATAGAAATATACTACCTTTTTTAGTAAAAATACAGAAACTGCTTGAGTTAGGACTAGAGTGTGTGATAAGCGTAGGTTAGCTAGCTGTGTAATAAAAAATAGAAGTCTCCAGAATGTAACAATTTAAATAGATAAGTAAACATGCAAGTATGTGTGTGTGCATTTGAGAGATAGAGATCCTCATTTTGCGGACTCCATGGTCTTGTACAGAAGAGATGAAGGCTAATGACTTCTTGTGTCCTTGTGTTGAAAGGTTACTGTTTCTGTGGTCACATATGCCTCAGTCTAGTGAGTGTGTGTGGTTAAATGGAGACTGTGGCTCAGTCTTAAACTGATATATTACCATTTGATCCCTCAGTTTCCTACCATTGATCAAGCCCCACCTATTTAGCCGATGGGCCAGAGGGGAAACCTGATCACCATACCAGAAAGATGCAGAGGAGAGAGGAAGGAGAAAATAAGAGAAACATTACAGTCTTCACCACAGATACTTTCTTTACTATTACCTAAAATACATCCCACTCAGTCTCTGCTTCACTGTACACTGTGTCTATTGTACATTTGCACACCTAAAACATCCGTGGAAGCTTCTCACTGCAGGCTGCATGTGATTCACATTCAAGGTCATTTGTGCTGATAAACTGGCACAATAATTGGATATTGACAAAATTTACATAATAAATATGCGCTAAGTAATGACTTTTTATAAGTCAATACTTGCATGTAGAAAGAGTTTGCCTCTATTGTCTTCCCAAAACACACACACAGTTGTATGAACACACACACAAATTTTCCTATGAAGTGTTTCACACAGTGCTAAATTGCCTTGTGTATGTGTTGCTAACCACAGATAGGCAGTATCATATTTACTTCATGATTATTAGCTGACAGAACTGTCGATAGGGCAGATATTAGGAAAGCAGAATTTATAGTTTGTGTACTCCTTTTACACTAATATACATCGACCCTATACTCTCTTTTGAACACATACACCCACACACACTGGAACTGCGTGACAGTAGATCAGCTACAGGTCTGGCTCTGTGGATGTTATAAAACCCACCATCTGGAACTGATTGTCACTCACAGATAGGTGCAGAGTTTGCAAGGTACAGTTTCTTTAACAGTAGAAACCTGCTGCTCAGCTACTCACCATATATTTCAGCAGGCATCTAAATGCATTTTCATGTTTTGAATTTAGAATTAGCGTATAAAAAATCAAATTTTTGTGAATTTTTGTGCTACCTTTTTGTGATGCAGCAATGTGTATGTATGTGAAGATGTGAAGTAAAAAATAAATCAATAAATAGGTTAAAGGTGGTAAAGAAAATGTTAAAACCTGTTGTGCACTTGAAAAAGACCTGAAAAAGCTTAAATTATTTACTGTAGAAGCTGTCAATTAATGTCCTTATTGGCTTACAAGTAGACAAGGTGAGTGAGCGACAAACCTCTCCTTAAGGGTTTAGGTTACACAATATGGTAACAACAAACTGTCACTGGGCTTTGGAGGTCTTATTGAAGAACCTGGGAATTCCCACACTGGGTTAAAGCACATAGTGTCTGAATCCAGAAGGATTTCAGAGGTCATCACTTTACTGTGAAATAACACTTCAAAAATTATTAGTTATTAGACCAGAGCTCATATGTATTATCCACAAGGATAACATGAAGTGATGTGTTCATTGTGTAATTGGTCTGCGTTTTGCAGTATTGCAACCTGTATTGTTTTTCTTTACACGTGTTAACCTGGTCTAATTCTGGAATTGTAATACTTTTAATGCTATTATAGAGTAAAACAGCAAGAAATAGGCAGAAATTTAAACGCTAAAGCCGACTGCTGTCCTACACCTGCTGAAATATGAAATGTTTCATATTTCAGTAACTCATGTCCTTCTGAAGAGCCCTGTGGTGCCCTTGTCACAACAGCAGTGATAAATAATTTTCTCCAATATCAGCAAACTGCTGCCATCTATTCCACAGAGACATGTAAACAATATTCTGATGAAACTAAATTAGGCGTGTAAACGTTTCACTGTCATTGTTATTGCCTACAGTTTTACTTTTCTTTCACTTTAGTCGGCAATTTTTGGATTCTATAGCCAGAGAATAAATGAGGAAAAGAACACAGATCAGAATCAAGCTTCAGGCAAGTGTGTTTATACATTTGAATAAAAACATAAAATAACACATTTTCCATAAGCTTGATGATTGTTTATAATTAGTGTCCTTACAGATTTTTCAGTTTTGCCAGAGGCTTAAATTGAACTATTAAATTGCTTTATAGGTTATGTTAATGAAGCATTTTTGTATTGTGGCAACACATTACTTATTCAAAAAGCAAAATGTCTGCCTTTGCATAATTAAATTACATCAAAGTTTTTTACTAACATTTTATCATACTAACATTACTTTTAAAAAATAGCCAAAGGGAAAATAGATCCATACCTTGAGAATCTAAGAGAAATGAGCAAGTTAATATTATTATCAAATTAAAAAAATATGGCATTGCTATAATATATATATTTATATTATATATTTAATATATATATCATATATATTTTTATATTAAAGGAAGATGTAAAATGCAATATGCCATAGAAAACAAAGATTAAAATACTAATTATTTGACAAAAATAAACCATCTTGCATGTTATGGAAAGTTAAGCAACAAAAACAAAACACTATATGAAATTTTCAGCTTTTTAAGACGGCTATAAAGTTCCACCAACATTTTTAATTGCTCTTGCAATATAAGTGATGACAACTTATTATTACGCTAAAATGAAGACTTTCAGGCATCAGTGGTTGGCATTGTTGGTGAAGGTAGAGGCCAAGAGCACATGAGAGACATGGGAAGCAATAAAATTACCCAAGAGCTCAGATTTCTATCCCTTAATTCATATCTCCCTCTAAAGCAATTATCCATTTAGTTTGGTAATTTAGCTTTTCTTTAGTGTGGTGGGGGAAAAAATTAAGGCCTCAAACTCAGAAAAACATCTTATCAGGATGCTATCAGCCAATGGTGAGTGATGGTTATTGCTCCAAGGGTCATTTCACTGTTTATGCTATTTCACGATGTTGTTAAGCGGTTTGTATTTTACATGTGACATCAGTCTGTATCTTTTCACTAGAGAGTCATGGTTGAGAAAAGATCCTTTAAAGTAAATAAATGGGGTATACTGAAGGTACTCCTCTAGAGCACCTTAGATTGCCCATTATTCTTCATTGTTTCTCTAGTTCACTCCTTGCTTTTATGCATTTTATTAAAAGCAATAAAGTGAAATGTCTTTTACCTCAACCGTATACAAACTTTGTTTTATTAGACCACAGGCCGTAATTTAACTTCCTGACATTAAGAAAGAAAATAAGTTGAAGAGGAAAACATTATATTGCTCCACTTTGTCCAGGAAGCATTTAAAATGTAACTATCTGTTACCAAAGATATCTCTAACAGCATCAATGCATCACTATACCCAGGACAGTCTAATGTAGGACTAATGTAGATAGCGGGAGCTTGTTTTTATTACTGCACAGCCCTGTGTTTGTAGAATTTCTCAATTTTCTAAAGCTTACGTTGACAGGCCCACTTTTTAAACCAAACCCTAGCAGATGTTCAAACATCGGTTAATGTAACCGGCAGGATCCTTGCACACACAAAAAACACACACACACACGCGGTGGTTGAGGCAGAAGAACTCAAAAGAAATATCCAAAGGATTCACACATCCTATCCCTAACATCCTAGAAAACAGTGTTTAATGTAATGCTGTGGTTTAACAGTTATAAACATAGCAGAGCATCTTTCCTCAGCCTAGTGTAATTCTGACAGGATTTCTTTATGTGACCATCTCTGCAGGAAATGCTGTGATGAATCATTTGTGCCCAAATCAGTGATGGCAGTAATGGAAATGTGTGTGTGCGCGTACGTGTGTGCGCATGCGTGTGTGTGTATGTGTGCGTGCATATGATTGGAGAGCTGTAGTCAACTTTTTTTTTCTGCTTTGCTAAATAAGCATTATAACATATGTAATTGTATATGGTATATTATAAGATATATTGTATTGTAAAGTTAAACTGAACAAAATCATGTAAAATTTTGTCTTCTAATCAATGCTTTATTATAGCTATATTTGCAATACAGCACAGATACAGTATTTTCTCTGTAGTTGAATTGTTGTTTAAGTGCTTAAAAATTCTACATTTCAATTGTCAAATTTTGCCAAACAATATTTTTGTTCCTGTTGTATTAGAGTGACCTTTCTTAGTGTTTGCTTTCGGGCCTCTCTGCCTTCCAATGTAGAGCGTCTATGAGAAAATTATCCAATAGAACAGTATCATCTGTCTGAGAGCAGGACAGCTATGAGCAAATCAATATGATACTGTATACTGCAGCATCAGCTCAGAGCATGCTGACCCTCCAATGCATCACTTCCAAGACAAGGATGAACATTTCAAATGCTCAATACTGAGGAAAATGCATTGAACATTTTAATATTAACAGATCTGAGAGTGTAAGAATGTTCGTTATACAACAATAGACTGATGAAGTTGTTGCAGAGCAACATACTCAATACTCAAATTTTAAAACCTTTTTTACTCAATAAAAGGTTTTAAAATTTCAGCTGCCATTAACAAAACTTGTTTTTTAGTTTATTTGAAAATAGTGTTGTAAAATCTCCTCTGTTCCACTAGGTCTTGAATTTAAAAAATGTTGTTTGTTAGAAACTGAGAAAATAATGATAGTAGGGTAAAAGGCACAGATAAACAATCTGATTTTTAAACTCTCTCTGCAAGTTATCATCATCCTAGTCAAACTTAATTATGGGATAAATATACTGATTGTACCTTACAGCAGAAGTTTCCATTGAGGGAAGAGCAGTATATCAAAACCAGAAATATTCATTCTTTGTAACCCGTTCATGATAATTGTCATGTTGATGAAAAGACGTTTATGAAATTTGACTTCAGAAATGTCAGGTTTTAATTTCAGGAGTGCACAGATTTGTCATGTTGTGATTCTGTATTATTTTGTTTTTTTCAGTGCCTGTTGGGTATCTCTTCACTGTACAGCAATTATTCCATTTGTTTGGGCCTCCAGTGAGGATGAGAAACTCCTCTAAATCAGTGGTTGTTTGTTTAGTGGCTATCTACCCTCCATATTTGTTTTACAACTCAACTCTGCAACATGAACTCCTTGCATCAAAATGATGGTTCACTTGAGCAAACCAAAAACAGATCTGTCTTAAATTTATGCTTTGTTAGTTTCTCTCTAAAATGTCAATTTTGCATCATAAAAACACCAGGTTTTGCTGGTATCAATAAAAAAATTGAAACATCAATGAAAATTAGCTTTTCCTCAAATAGACACAAATATTGTTTGCTATTATCTCTACCAGCATTAGAGAATTAAATGCATGGATTGTATTTAAAGTATAATCTCAGTTTTAGGGTTCTATATCCCTTTCAAGATATTTTCAATGATCAGGGCAAAGTTTCTGACCAGTTTGTGTTCAAATGTTTCTGTTTAGAAAGAACTAAGTGTTAACCATTATAGCGTCCTACAAACACAAATTTGTTATAGACAAACGCTGTTATAGAAAGACAGCCAGAAAGAACTGACAAATGGTGTATATAAAGAGGGATTGTTAGAAAGTGGAAAACATGAGAAAGGGAAGAACTACAAATCTAGAGCAAAAAAACTACAGAAAGTGGGACAGAAATTAAGAGAGAGAGAGAGACAGAGAGAGGGGGGGGGGGTGTGGATGGATAGGCCTGCAGGCCGTAGGGACTGTTGTAACAGCCTATAGCTCTCAGGTGTCCAGTCGATAACTGATGCATTAGTCTAGAGCTCTGTGTCGGTTTTGGGTTTAAACACACATTTTCTTAATACAACATGACCCCATTTCCCTCTGTCATTAATTATGAAACACAGTTAGACTGGCCCCTCAGTCTCTGACATAGAGGAGAAACCCACTGCTTTTCTCACACTGCTAATGCAGTGACTCTTACTTATGTGACTCTTAGTTCCTGTTGGCTAGTCATAACTGTTGGTTGTTTAAACAGTTTAAAGTTTGAAAATTTAAAGTTTAAGATGAATTCATGCATTTGATAATATGATTTTAAATAATAAGCTTTTCTATTTCTTTTTATATTACTTCGCTGTAGGTTCAGCCATTGGCACTGTAATATGGCTAAGTCATGTTTAAATGAACAGGGATGGGACCAGCTCCTTACCTACAGGTACCATGAACATCCTAAACAGCATCTGTCTTATACACTGCATTTACCTTTTATGAAGTTCTGTCTATTGACAACTATGATGTACAAACATGCATACAAATACAACACGCACAAACCAAGATTTTCTCCTTGTGTTTCGCTCACAATGTCAAACTTGTCCTCAGTTCATGAATTTTAGTTGTTTGCCATTTGTGTATTTTCAGCCACCCACACATGCCCCCGTTCTGTTACCCAGCAGCCCTCAGTCTTCAGCAGTCACATGTGTCAGATATTCCACTGTGACTAAACATTTCCTGTTTCCATACGCAGTTTGAGTTTCTCAATTTGTCTTTTAAACTTGTTTATGGAAGTAAACATTGTGCCTTGCAGACTCAGGGCGCGATCATTATCCATAATTTCAACAGAGTGGTACCAGGCAAATGTAAAATGTGTTCCACAAGCTACTTCATACAGGAAAATACAGCCATTGACAGAAAGTGGTCAGTGGAATCAAGTACTGAATTGAACCTTAGATTGCAATAGACTTGTAAATGAAGTCTAATCTACAGAAACAAAAGTGAGAACCAATATATGAATGCAATGAATGTACTGTGCTAGTCAACAGGTTACACAGCTCTGACTGAATGTTTGTTTCTTATGATCTTAAAGACTTCTGATCTATAAGTTTTTTTGGTATAAAGTATGATTTGGCCAATATACATGTGTACAACTGTTATTAGATCTTTGTGTGGCTACTTTGAAAAAATGTAATTATTTTAATTTGTTTAACGTTTTTGGTCATGATACTCTGTGTATTTATGCTTAAATTAATTACCATGATTCTAAAATGTGGAAAATTGTAATAATAAAGAATGATGAATATTCAGTTTTTGACTGACACTATGTTTAATAACTGAGGTAATTATGTATATTGCACTCATAGTGGGAAAAAGTGGAATTAATTTGCCAACAACAATAATACAATACCTCTCTGTAGCATGCACATAAACACATTCATCTCATGAGCTCTCAGTATTCCCACAGTATGCACTGGTGAGAGACTGTAGAAACAGAAGATGGATGTACTGGTCACAGACTGGAGAGCTGAATCTGGGTGAGGTCAACACTGTCTCATTCTCTGTGGGGTTATGCTGCCTGTATGAGTGACTAACTGCAGCTCTGTAAAGGCTTGTGAGAATGCACAGGAAACAGAGGAAACTGGAGTCTAAGGGAGATTGGGAGATGGAGGCCACGGCAGAGTCAGGAGAAGGAGGTCAGGTTAGGTTTACTGGCCTGTCAGTCTGTCAGCGATACCCCCACTGCATCAGTCAGTCAGCCAGCATTGTGTATAGCACACACATATTGTACACATTTGCAAATGTGCACATTCTGCTTGAATTTTACTATCTACATAGTTGAGCAATTTATATTACAGTGGTAGCTGGATAATTAATTGATATAAGATACAGCAAAGATATAGTGAAATATCTTTAAGAAAATTTGTCAGTCTGTCACACCAGAGACGAAGAGAGAGTGACTGTGTGTTTGAGTGTGTGTTTGAGTGTGTGTGTGTGTGTGTGTGTGTCATCATTAGGTAAACGGTTCGAGGAAATTTAATCCCAAATTGTGGGCATATTGATGAGTGACGGGATGTTGTGATAGAAGCAACACCATGTACACAGATAGATCTGATGATACTGTGAATGTATTCCAATGTACACACTCATACACCCCCACAACACACTCCCAGGGATGGTATTTCAATACACAGACTGGGCAGTATGGAGCATTTTCTGTCTGTGTGGTTTCCTGTGAAAGTCAAGCAGCTGATTTTACCTTCAACCACAACAACAGGCCTGACATTAGATACTCCCCAGAATATACACACATACAGTGAGAGAGAGAGGTGAGAGAGAGCTCTGTGGAGGTGTGTTGTGTTAGTAACATAGTTTCATATATATAATATAGAAAGGTTTTTGGCAACACAATCCATGACACATGTATCAGTGTTGGATCAGTCCAGGGATACAGTATCTGGTTGTGCATATAGTATATGCAGTATCTGGCTGTGGACCTGATGTGTGGATCAATTTAGACCTTGAGTTTAGACCTATCTATGTCAATCCCCATGTAGCCTCTTACCCTGTAAGGGCCACTTAAGAACAAGAGGTCCCATCTAGTTAACATGGATGCCCTTATCAGTTGCTCTCTGGCTGGACAACAGACTAGGCAGCTATTTAAAACATTGTAAAACATGTGTTGTCTGGGCTGTGTATGGCCAGACAAAGAGGTGACAGGGCCAGTATTTTGAACATGATACTCAGTCACAAACAATATTGTTAGCCACAAGTTATATTGTGCAGAGTACAGATTGTGATGCATACAAATCAAATGCATATTGAATTGAATATTGTATCTATAATAAAATTCTACCTTAATTACCTCTTTAAAATAATGAGCACAACTGCCTTATTTTTTATGATGTTTCTCACACAGTATAGACAGTCTCCCCCACATCAAGTCTCTCCTTTGATTCTCTCCTTGGAAACAAGGACTATTCTTCTCAACTCCTCATCCCTCTCATCGGCTCGCTTTTCCAGACTGTACCACTGCTTCATTCCTCTTTTTCCTCTCACTCTCCCTCTTTGCCTCCTCCCTCAGTGCTCACTTGGGCGGGCAGCCGAATTCCTGTGGGCTATTGGGTTACCGTTGCCATGGAAACCAGTGGGAAGGCAGCTCCATTAATCATTTAGAGCGCGCCCGACGTGGAGGTCAGCCTGATTGCAGCGGATAGGGTATCATCCCTGTGTCCCACCAGGGACCTCCTTGATTTGAATGAAAAAAGATTAAGCTTGCCCCCCATGCACCCCTAAAACCAAGGCCCACCACCATCATCATCATTGTCGGCCCAGTCGTATCATGTGACCACGCTCCACGGAGCCACGCGGATTAAGCGCTCGGAGCTGTGCGTTTGTTTTTCAGGGACTGGCTGAAACATTAGACGTGCACAGGTGTCTACAACAAGGACCCCAGGAGCTTGTGTAAAAAATGGACAAAGACCATGCACACCCCTGGGCTTTTCTCTATCTGCTCTTATCCATCTTATACTTTCATTTCATCATTCTTTCTGCCTGTGTTATGTTCTATCAATTACTTGTTTTTCTTTTCCAGACTGGAAGCAATAACTCAGATTTACACTCCCACTGACATGTTCTCCTTTTTCAAGCGTATAAAATGGTGAGTTTGTTACAAAACCTTTTTATAACTTAATAGGAATATGATTTTTACAAGCATGTAGGACAGCTGCTGTGGGTTCTGGAAATCCAGGGCCAGACGCGTACGTGGGCGAAGCCAGTGCGACAGCGGTCATAGTCCACCACCAAGTCTGTCTGTCTGGGGTAGGATCGCCCTGATGAAATGTAAAATGACCAAAAGCATTAGTGGCCCACGGGCCCCTGCTTACCGCACCCCCCCATTAACCCCCCCCCCCCAATCCCTAATGACGGCAGCATGAGTTTAGATTTACAGGACCTCTGTGAGAAGGACACAGAAAGCCACAAATCATCCAAGCTATGAAATAGTGGCACAGTCTGCTTCACTGCACCGGCTCCCAAAGGTGCCCGTCAAATTTATGGGTGCCTCTAGCGCTTCAAAAACTTGCCATAACTTAAACCTGGACGATTTTATTGTACCATAGAAGCTGAAGGGGAGCGATGAGGATGGTGAGGAGGAAGATAGACAGGTTGGGGAAAAATTAAACCCCTTTTGTCTTTTACAATTAAAATTCCTGTGACTGAAACATTTAGGCATTTGGGAATCCATATTCTGCACACTGTAATAAAGCTTAAACTAATACCAATACATAACGACTCCAAGCTGTGTTGCTGTGATAAGTTGAGGCAGTTTCTTGTATATGGACTAGCCCAGGAGAGCAATGTCAGTAAAATAAGAGCTCCAGTGAGATTATTATCGGCTCTCCTCATTAAAATTAATGATCTCGACACCTTGCTCGTCCAACTTATAAGGCATTTGGTTGCCCTTGTTAATCTCCACTATAATATGTGTCTCAGTAGCACCAGCTTTGCATGGCCTGAACAGATGCTGGCCAGCAGGTCAAGCTATTATGAAGATAGGGGTCTGGCATGAATGTGAGCAGTATAATTACCTCGGTAGATTATATGGACTGCATGTCAGATTAATACATTTTACAGTTTTCCATTTCTTAGACTCTAAAGTCAGTTTCACCAGAGAAAATTCTGGTCCATGACACTCTTTTGGAAAGAAACTGTTTCTGTGTTTCGCATAAGTTTGATATACAGTTTTAGTATTTAACACTCAGCACATTAAAAGTTATATGACAGAAATATATATTTCTTGTTGGATTATTTTCTAGTGTGTAGCCAGAGCTATAATTAACATGCATGTGAAATTTTCTGGCTTCCCAACATACTACACATAATGTTTGATATTTTATGTTGTGATAATTATAATGTACATTAAGCTCAAGAGATGCAATGAATTTAAATTGCAGGTTTATTAACTCTCAAATGGATCCAAAAACTATGAACATGGACCATAAAACACAAGAAGACCAACAGTATTTGATGGACAAGGATAACATGGAGTATTAAAAACTCCATGAGAACAATCAACCAGAAGCAGGACTGACAAAACTAATATACAAAACCTGAAGTCTAAACAAGGCTGATTAACATAAACCAATCGTGAAACAGGATGTTAACAAGACTGCCTTTTATTTTACTTTACATCCAAGCCTTTTTTTAAATGGTGATGATACTCCTCAAATGTAACCAAAACTGTTCTTTTGTAGCTCAACTGGTAGAGTATGTGTTAGAAGCGCAAAGGTTGTTGATCCCATGGAACACAAATACTGATAAAAATGTTTGTGTTGAATTCACTGTAAGTCGCTTTGGATAAAAGCGTCTGCCAAATGAATAAATGTAAAACAGTATATTGAGGAATTATTTATAATTTGATGACAGTTTACATTATAACAACAATAAAACAATAAATAATAACAGTATGTTACAAATTAAACACCTTGGGAAAAAATTAATGATTTTAGAAGATTTGTGTAGTAAAGTCTTAGATTTTTACTTAAAATTTGGGGTTTTGTACAATTACGTTTACTGATTGGTTTTGTAGTTTGAGAACTGTGTCTTAGCTATTAAAATAATGAAACTGTTACTAATACATGTACACATGAAATCACAACACCTGTCTGTAAGACAGGTTAATACAACTAGTCAGTCTTTCAATCTGAGTCACGTGGGAACATTACATGAGCAGCAGATGGCCTGTTATCTCTATGAACTAGAACACTTGTGCACTGATCACTTTACCTCAGTCCATTCACTGAGGTGGCCACTCAGAATGAACATTAGCTGATAAGATAACCTTTAACCTCCAGACAAGCTGCAGGTTGACCCTGTTGCTGAATGAACCTGAGAATGGTGGGAGGAGACAGTCATACAGAGACTTTATGAGACCCCATACAGAGAAAAAGGAGAAATATGGAGAAAAGTAGAACATGAGAATTGTAGAGGGAGGGAGGGAAGCTGGAGTTAAATGACAAATAAACTGGCTTTTGTCAAAGCCAATTTGATGTGATTGTTTAAGCATCCAGATGGACTGAAATCTGTGTTTTTCCATAATTTGTATAATTGGCTTTTGTCACTTTTGAGACTAGATCATACTGCCAAAATCATGAAGACTCCTAGAAATATGCAATATGAAATACAGCCGTGTGTGTGTGTGTGTGTGAGAATATGTGCTGGTCTTCGTCTACATTTTATTTGTTGCGTGCTACTGAGTCCTGAAGACTGAGGGGGCTTAATTTTCTGAACATGTTGATAAAAGACAGAGAGCAGCAGAGCAGAGGGTGGAAGTGATGAACGGCTGTGTGGCTGCAGTTGAGGGGACATTCCACAGCTGAGCTTTAATTAGGCACTACAAGCAAGCCACTCAGGAACAATGAGCCATCTGTGTAAGTGCATGCATGTGGGCCTGCGTGTGTGCTTTTGTGATTCTGCGGTTGCAAAATCCAGCCAGGAGCAGGTCTGCTCCAGTGATCGGATGCTGCTGTTACATAGATTGTGAAGAAATGTAGGTGTCATCTAACTTGTTTAACTGGGGAGTTGAGACATGACTCACAGGCAGAGTCTAAGAAAGACTGAGAGCACAGTCATGGTCTATATGAAGTCTGTTTTGTGTATATATATATATTTATATATATGAATGGATGGGTAAAAAATCTACCTAGTTTTATGATATATCTTTAAAGTGGTCAGAAGCAGTTTTGAACCAGTGAACTTCCAGAGATGGTCAGAGACTGATGACAGGGCCTAAAGCTGCAAGCAATATTTATTACTTCTGTTGCGTTTCAGCACTCTGCTAAAGTGCCTGTGAGCAGGTAGAGCACAAAAATGTATCATCCCTTGACTGATAAAACAACTGAGAGCAGAAACAGGGCAGCTATAAAATCACAGATTGATTCCAGACATGGATTTTATAGGCTTATAGAATATATGCTCAGCACAGATTCTGCTGTGCCCTTTTATCCAGAAGAGTAACTCGCATAAACTGAATATTCACACGCTACTTTATTCTTTCCATCACAGTCAATATATTTTCCTTCAATTTATATCCTCTTTTTCCTTTGGTGTCCCTCTAGTGGGATCAATGTTCTGTATTGACTGAGGATTTTAAAATCCTGGCTTTTGTTGCATGGAGTTTGCTTTTATTACAGGATGGTCTCGTTTTACCTATCAATCACTGAAATGTCACAACAGCTCTGAGCTCCTGAGCTCAGAAAGGGCAGGAGAAACTCCTTCAGGCAAGGATCAAGACCAGACACAGAACATCTCTTTTACTGTCACATTCTGCCTCACCTCCAACTAGTATGACATGTGTACATATTTCTTATCTCTTTCTATAGACAAAAAATGCTTGCTTAGTTTAGCCTTTTCTGCACTCTATATAACAAGTGTAACTATTCTAACTTCAGTCTTTATAGTTTAGTATATGTAGTTTCAGTAATAATATAGCACTGAAGGTGTGAAGGTTTTCTTTGCTGTAAAACATACTGACCTCATCGCAATGCATGTTTTTGGAATGAGGTCCTATGAATTAAATCGAACAGCTTTCATAAATTGAGCTTGACTTGCCAATAAAAAAACCCTCCTGTGCCAGCGGGTCGACTGCAGGACAAGCCTCTCTTGCCAATCAAGAGAGACTGATCCGACTTAGTGTTTTGCAAAAAACACAAACGGTGAAATTCATACTTCAACAATGTCAGCTCTCCTCTGCCTGCCTGTCACTCAACAGAAAGGTCTCAAAGCTTCGTTTGCAGCCACTGAAAAAAATAAAGATGCCCAAAAAGAAGATCCCATGTCATTTCCTGTTCTTTCGATCTCTTTCTGACCTTTTGTGAGTTCAGCTCTGTGTTATTCACTTTCTCACCCTCCACCATCTGGCTCTTCCTGCACCCACTCTTTCGGTGTGTTGGTTGCCTCTGATATCCTGACAGAGCGACATGCTTGGGCCCTGGCTGGTAAATCTTCTCTGCAGCTGAACCTGTGTTTGACCAAAAACATGGAGTGGGTGTTTTTTTAAAGCCTCGCTCAAAGGCCGGTTCTTACTGTGTGTCTAACCAGCTCTGAGGCCTCACAGAACAAGCCCTGACAGAACAAGCCCCTCTGTATGCAGAGTCCTGCAAAATGTTGTCTTTTATAAAGTGCAAATAAAGGAAACAAAATGGATTCTGTCTTTAATAAATGCAGCATTGAAAGCTGAGGCAAAATTTAAAAGGTGAAAAGCAGGTAAGGGCTTTTCTTCATTAAATTACTATTGACTCACTAAACCCTCCATTTACATTTACTCTGCTAAGTCAATGTCTTCCTTTCCTATTTCAAGCAGTTTTAAATGATTAAATTAGTGGCTAGATTAGACTGAACAAAAGCTAAAAATCTGCTGATGTAAAAGAGACGGTTTAAGTGCTTTTTTCCAGAAATCACAGGTTAAAGAACCCACTTTCTACAGCTTATTTTTGTATCAAAAGAATAATAGTATTAAATAACTAATATGCTTAATTGCCTTTTAAATTTTTAACATGTTGTTTATTTTTGTTAATTGCCCAAAACTCTTACTAAATTTTATAATCTGTTTAATTCAAAGCACTGACACAACTGTAAAATATAATTAAATTACTAAATTACTCAGCAGAAGTCATATAAAGTTTGAACTGCATGAATAAAATGTTGAAGATGTATTCTTCACTTTCTGTACTGTATATGAAGAAATATACACCTACAGAGAATAACTGCCTTTATCCTTTTTTTGCTGACACAGATTAGTACCCTGGTATCTGTATGCAGTTACAAGCTTGCAAAACAGGACCAGGCCAGCAAAAAACACCCTGGATGTTACAAATACCCACAACCCCAAACAACACAGCATTAATGAGTTGGCCAAAACATCTAACTCTAGTGTTGTGCTAGCTTATCTGCTCCATCAGGGAATATAAGGTTTAAGAGCCCTTTGCTATCAGTGACCCAAGGACAGGAGGCATTTGTTGAAGAAGTGGCCGTTTAATTGCGGAACTGCAGGCTTGCTAATGCAACTCTGAACGGTGACACCCTTTGGAGGTACAGTTACAGGAGAACTGGGCCCCTAATTTACATCAGCACTATTGCAGGGCTGAATTTATTGATGGTAATGCAAGATGCTAAGATCTACTTAAAGTGCCCCAAGGCCTCCTATTATACGACTTGTGTCTTTCACACTAACCTGAACTGTAACTGTAGAATCTTCATGAACATGAAGGACATATGGGGTCTTAAGAAACCATTAGAAGGACACAACCTCACTTGCTAAGAGAAATGTTAAATTTAACAGCCCCACCCCATCCACCCTAATACTGAACTGTTACTGACAGCTTGTAGTGCAGTTTAAAATGGGGAACGTGGAAGTAATTTGAGTAAAAGTTGATGCAAATTTTCTTTTTTGCTTTAGAATGAGAGGAAATATCTGAATGGAACTGGAGAAAAAGAAGAATGTAGAAAACAGCTGGACTGTAATGATGTCGTCAGCGACATAGCCCCTCTTACAGGACTGGCTGTATTAGTTTTATGTGCCGGCCTGCATTTTGTCTGTGTGCTTTTAATTTTCCAAGAGTGGCTTGTTTTCAAGGCTTAAGATGAAGGTGTGTGTTCTATTGGCATGTTGAGTCTGAACCCCTCTGACCCTCTAAAAGATAGTGGAATAAGCTCTCATTAGTTACTGCAACACAAGAATGTACTAACTCTTATTAATTTTACCTTTTGTGTTTTATTGCTTTGGTGGAACAGGAACATCCAAGTTTATTGGCCATTAGAGCCTCTTAAAATTTAGATGATCTGTTTTTTAGCCAGTGCTGGTTATTTCCTTCCTAGAATATTCAGGTGTCTTTTGGAGACTTATTGGTATATAAATATGCATTTGGCCAGACTGCAGTACATCTGATGTATCATTTCATGTATACCCTGGGAATCGAACCCATGACCTTGGTGTTGTTAGCTCTGTTACACCAACAACATACACAAGTAGCATCTGTTTCATTATTCAGAGCATATTTGAGGTCAATGACAGGTTATCACAGCAAATCCCGTATTGGGATCCTGTATCACCCGTATTGGTTTTATCTTGTTTATCTGCCAACTCAACAAGTCTATGAGTTGTTGCTTAATACAAGCACAGAAATTAAAACCATAGTCCTTTAGAGAACAGTATTGATGTTCAGTATCCACACAAACCTAAAAGCCTAAACCCAGCAGCTAATCTAATTGGAGTTTAGACAGGGCTAAAGAACTGTACATCTCCTGTGAAGACCAGCCCTCCCCCACCTCCTTTCTCAGGACTCCAGGAAGCCTCTGAACAGCTGCTGAGGCAGTTGTCTGGACTGAATTACTGCAAGGTGCCTTTCTTTCTGTTTTTATTGATAATATTACTAAAGTTGATATAAATATGACTTAGGCAGAATGGCTTTCTCTCAGCAAGGGCCACTGTTGGCCAGCAGACCAAACTGTGACCCTCATTCCACTCTCCCTCAGGTGACGCTCTGGCAGGGGTCTGCAGGAAGCCATAAGCATGCTAAGCAACAGTAAATATCTAAATGCTCTCCTTTCATATTTTTATATGCTCCCGGTTGATAGTCGGTCACAGGTTCGTACAGGAGCATAAATAACTCTGGCTTCATCTCAAGCCTTTCCAGAGAAAAGTGCTGTTTTTGGTATAAAAGTTAGTAATTACCTCCTGTAGACATTGCTATAAGGAACACTATGCATGCTATTAAATACATAAAGCCTATCCTGTGTCGTCTTACATTATTGGTCATAGGTCAGACATGTAGGCAGGTCTATGTCTAAAAGTAACCAGAAATTTTATTTGAGATCAGTTTTACAGGAATTAACTTTTACATTAAATATTAACATTTAAAAGTAGTAAACAAATGTTGTAGTGTCAACATAAATACCTTGTATCCGCTTTAATACAGTCTCAATATTGCTCTTATTTGCAATAATGTAAAATGTCTAATTTCAGAAATGTCTCATTTTTTTCAAAATTCACAAATACAGAGTTTGAATAGATTCTAATGTAGTAATTAAGTATAAATTTGTTACTGTTTCCTCTCCTTATGGCCATCTGTAACACATACAGACACTTGCACAGTTTCACAGTCATCATGCCTTTCATCTGTCATGACCTGTAGGCAGGGATAGGCAGTATTTATGATACATGTATTTCAAATACGTATTTCAAATATAAAATAGTATTTTGTAATTTGTATTTGATATGGTTGATGAAAGTGGCTTCATATTTTGTAACAAAATACTTCAGTGTTCTGTATTTTTGTAGTTTTAAAATACTGTAAAATACTTTAATAAGTCTACTTGATGACATCATAAATATGCGGCCTCTGATTGGTTCTTACTCAGCAGTTTGCCCAGACGTAACAGAATATTGAAAGAGGTGGTCAAGATAAGAAACGTGCAGGAAGCTATCCGTCAGTTTTCTCACATAAATTGCAATAATTTTTAATAGTTCAAGTTAAGTTTTGGTGTTCGTGTTAGTAGCCTAGGCTGTTAACCAGTTTATAATGTTCTTGAAAGCTATTATGCCGAGCAGCAGCCCCACATTTATCGTTAGTTTGCTACTTTCAGCCTTTGTTAAGTTTATCGGTTGTGCATGAAAAAAATGATAAAGCATTTTAGTGTTGTACAACATTACATTTACTTGCTAACATCAAGTCTCTATACTTCTGTGGCTCTCAGTAGATTCAGATAGTTGGAGTTGGGTTAATACTCCTTGGCAAGTTCTGTTGCTACTTCATGATTATGTTTCTGGCAACATTTAAAATAATTAATAAATAATTGTTGAAATGCTATTTTTTTTCAACTTCCAAATAGGGGTTTAATGATTGATAAATAAATATCTGATTGCTGAATATTGTACCCTAATAGAAGTAGCTGTTTAGTAGGATCAAGATTTTGCACACCATTGGATGAATGATTGCCTGACACAAAATATAATATTATATTTATGATTAACTATCAAATGATCAATTAGTTAGAAACTAGTTGCTATGAATACAGGTGCCATCAGTTGTCTTTTTATGAATTGCTTGTTTGTCATTGAGTCAGTATTGCTTTTGCAAAATAGGCCCTTTGTTACCAAAACAGGCCCTTTTGTCCCAGTTTTGCACATCACAGTTTTTTTGCACATGCCAGTTTTTGCACATGCCAGTTTTTGCACATTTCAGTTGCACACGTTCAATGTCTCATACCCTTCTGTTTCTGTTTTTTTTTTTGCACTGTTGTACTGTCTTGTTCTGTCTTGTATTGTATTACTTGTATTGTATTGTCATGTGTAC
>JBAJNP010000260.1:0-112868 GCA_036877545.1 Yasuhikotakia modesta | reverse complement strand
ACTTTATTTGTCTCTTCTTGTCGGTTTACACAATGGACCCCCCGTAGAGTCGCTTCGTACTGCCTGCATGAAACTATGAGGCGCTGCTTGGCTTCAAACCTTCGTTTCAAGCAAATATGGAGTGGAGATTTTGGTGAAGTTTTCTGAAAACTTGGATCTTGGATATCCTGAGCAAGCTGCTTGCTCTCGTCCCCTTTCCTCCCACTTGCTGTTTGCCGAGCGCCACCGCTTTCTGGCCACGCTGCTCCACATGGTTCTCCCTACATATTGGAAGTGCTGGCTTATTGTGCCCCAGAATGCGGCAGAAATCTGCTCCAGCACAAAGCAGATGGCCGTGTTCGTGGACCCGCTCAGTCACTCCTGTTCCCCACCATATGACATTCACACGTGGGTGAGCCATCTCCACTCTCCCCCTGCCAAGTGTTTAGCTTTGCTTTTTGGATGACTACTCAATCAGCCAAGTGCCCCAAGAGAAAGAGAGACTTTTTGCCGATGCGTTTTCTTGCTTTGGCTTCTCTGCTGTGGAACAAGTGAAATTTATTTATTCCTCTATAAGGAAAGATGTTTTGTTTGTCTGTACTGAGTAGTAAGATGGCTTCTGTTGGTTTGTGGTTCAGTTGGTTTAAGGCAAGCTAGTAATGTGTTTGTGTGTGTGTGTTCAGTACTGGCGGCAGGTGTACCTGGTAACCGTTCTGGCCATGATGTTGACAGTGTTCTTCGCCCAGATACACCCTCATTACCTGACCAAGAAGTGGCAGCAGCTACGCTCTGTTATATTCTGCGCTGTGGCAGGATATGGCCTTATCCCCACCTTTCATTGGATCTGGCTGAGTGGAGGCTTCAGCACAGACATAGTACAGGTAAGATTCCTTTAGATTAACAGATTAACTCCTTTGCTAAATAATACAGAATTGTCCAGTTCCCCTTGTAAATAACCTTGTAAATAAACGCATTGATAATCAAGTCAATGTATTTACCAGCCATTTGTTCTTTGTTTCAGGAATTTGTTTACAGAGTGCTGATAATGTACATCCTTGCTGTAGCTGCTATCATCTTCTATACGTCCAAGGTTCCAGAACGCTATTTTCCAGGTACAGGTTCAGTTTATGTTGACAGTTTTAGTTGTTAACTGTGCTGTGATGCAGAACTCAGCATGACATATCCTGCATGGCACATTTGTCTTTGGAAACTGTTGAAGTGGCTTACAGTGACTTAAGCCAAAGCTGTGTTAATTAAATTGACTCACACTAAGGGTACAGAACCAAAAAAGTATAAGCTGGTTTGTGATCTCTAGGTCAGCTGAACTACCTGGGCTCCAGCCATCAGATCTGGCACATATTGGTGGTGCTTATGTTCTACTGGTGGCATCAAACTGAACTTTTCTTAACCAGCTACCGTCACTCTCATCCCTGCCCAGATCCTCCTCATTCCTAGAGAAATGGACTAGTGTCACCACTGAAGACTGTTGTTTACTAATTTAAATGATACTTAAGCTTAAGCACATTCAGTGTTTTTGAAATGTGTTAGCAAGGTGTTTTTTTTTATTGTTGGCTATTTTGACAGACTTTTAATAAAATTTGCTTAAGTGCCTAGTTGTTTTATTTTAAATAGTTTTTAATTAAAGGCACAATGTGGAACAAAACTTTTTTTTATTTAAGGTAAATAAAACAGCATCTGCCAGTGTTGTTTTGTATTAGAAACGGACCGGCAGAAATAATGTAATTTTGTGTGTGCGCTTGGTTAACATGCAGTATTTATGAATAATATGGGGAAAATGAACCATGATAGCTAAGCATTCAGTATTATCTGTTCATTATTTCAGTTTTAAATGTTTGTATTTGCACTTAGAGTACAGTCCTGTATACAAGCAGTATCACCTTTGGATCTTTGGTAACATGATTTTTAATATATACACTACATTATATTTAAAGTCTTACTTTAGATGTTCTTTCTTACAAACTGTACCAAAGAGGTTTGGTAAGGCCTGTTTATGATTGGTGAGTGTTAAGACACTGTTTTGGACAGTAAAATATTTAGTAGGTTGCTGCGTCGTGTGACTATATTGGTGTAGGCAGATGCCTTGTTTACCTTTTCTTTGCTCTTAGGCTTTCATGTCTGCTTTTGCTTATCTTAACTAACAGTGGCAATTAAAAGTCTACAGGCATAATTTAAATAATGTGGGGTCAGTGGTAAAGTTAAGGGGTCTACCATTCTTTTTTAACATTAAGCTTATACTTTTTCCATAAGTGTTTTTTTAAAGGGGCAGGTTGATTTGCAAAGGTTGTCTTTTGTGTGTGCTGTAATTGAATCACAAGTGCATAAATTATGACTTCATTTATATGTTGGGAAGGCATTTTCCAGATTTTGAATAAACGTGCATTTTCTCCTTTTTAAAGAATTCTGCTCATTCATTTAAAAATAAAGTGCATTGGATGTTCATCTGGCCAAAACTGGGGGCAGTTCAGTGGGTAGCATATAGGTTAGGTAAATTAGACAATAGCCCTTATCTGTATGTGTGCGTGTGTGTGTGACCTGCGCCCCGGGACTCTTAAGAGGACACAGGTTTGGAGATAAATGGATGGGAAATAAACACTCATTTTCAAAAAAGTTTTTATTGTATTGTTAAAGAGTGTATTACTACATATTAAAATGTAAAAAAAAATTGCTCGACATGCTTAAAAACAAAAGCAAAAAAATTTTTTTGGTCTTGAATGTTATCAGCAATAGTCTAAAAGATTCTTTAAAATGGACCTTTTCATCTTTCCAGTTCAAACACAATCCTTTTTATGTGCATAAACCTTGGCGCCCTTTAGTCAACTGAAATTAAAATCTATGACGGATACATAAATATATAAAATTGCATTGGGTACATTAATTCCCTTTCTGTGAAAATTCTACATATTCATGTTTGTAAGTTTAAAAACATACAGATGCTGGAACAAATCTGCATTTTTTTATGCTAACAAATAAGTCGTAGGGAATAATTATTACTACAAGAGCATAATTAATACAATGTGTTATAACAATAATGTTAAATGAACTGTAAGATGACCCTTATCTAGTGTGGTCCTAATGTTGTCAAGGTCCCTTTCTCAAATGTATGTAGAAAGAATTTTCATTTTCATTTCATTTTCATTACATAAGGACCGAACATTGAATTCACCTAAAAATGCATTAAAAATTGTGGATGACATTAAAAATGGACAAGGCCTACATTTAGTTGATTCCATTGACACATGAGCTACAACAGTCTTTTTGTATTTGAGGTACTGTAAAGCAGGGCGGGGCATTGCCCATATAAGGCTTTATGGTGTTAAATTATTATTGTTGTCACATAAGGAGTCTGGCCAGTTCAGTGGTCATTAATGGAGTACAAACTTGGTATATTGTCCTCCACAAAATTACACACCAAGCGTGTGTATTGTGATGCAGCACAAAAGGCTTTCTAGCGAGCAAAGGCAAAGGAATATGCTTTAAAAAGCCTATTCAAAACATCCATACACCACAGGCTAAGTCACAAACAGGAAACTGTTATAGCTGTCCAATTAGGTATTAAAACACTTAAAAAAATCTACTAAAGTTATCTAATTTAAAGACCTATGTCCCAATTGGCTGCACATACACAGAGTTTACAGCACAAAGCTGCTGTCCATTAAGTACATTTTTAAAAGGCTGCTTGGACTTGCATAATGTAGCAGTATGTGTGTGTACCATATCTGAACATGCTGGAAGACATTCACTGCTTTGAGGGAAAAGGTGCGGCTCCAAATGGGTCGAGATCCATTTGTGGGGTTTGCGGAGCTCCACTTTCAACAAATTCTGTAAAAGGTACAGCTCCAAAGTCATCCATCTTATTTCCATCAAATACACCATGTAGTGAGCTGGTCCTAGGTCTGCTATTGGAGGAACTGATCTCACTTTTGTTGTCTCCCAAACTCTGGTGCTGACCATGTCGGCTGCCATCCTGTGGATGAAAAGGCTTGGCTCCAAATGGATCCAGCAAGGCCTCTTCAGGGGGGAGAGCAGCCCCTTTTTCCATCACCTCTCCCAGGGAAATACTTATGTTCTCTTTGGAGTCAGATGTACTGAGGAACTCGTTGCTGCTCTGAGAGTCCCTTCTGCCCACCTTCTTGTGCCGTCGCACCCGTTCAGGGGTACGGAAGCTGGGCTTGTTGCTCTTCCTGCCACCAGTAGGTGTGCCATGGTGACGCTTCCCATTATTGCCACTTGACTCTTGCTTGGTGCGCCTTTGCCGTAAGGAGAGTTTCTGAAGGTTTCGTTGCTTCTGTCTCTGTTGCTGAGGGCTAGCTGCTTCATCAAAAGATGCTTGGCCAAAAATATCCTCCTGGTTTTTGGGGGTAGGTATTTCGTGGCTGGGCTGGAAAGGCGAGAAGCCAAAAACATCCACACTGTCAGGGGAAACAGGTGGTGTTTGGCCGCTGAGACCATCCCCACTCTTACTGGACTTGGAGAGGTTTCTGTTGAAAGGAGCTTTGGTAAAAACATCAATCTCTTCTACTGCATTCTCCTGGCTTGCCTGCCTAAAAGGGGCTTTGGCAAAAATATCTATGCTCTCTGGTGACATTCTAGGCTGACCACTGCCAGCAAAAGGAACAGCACCAAACACATCCACAATGCTTGCAGCAGGCAAGGTGACACTTGGTGAATCAGACAGAGCAATCACACCGGTTCCAGATTCAGCTTTCACAACTCCTTTAGAACAAACGGCAGGTTTCTCATCCAACGGCCTTCCTGACTGAAGCTTGGCTTTTCTAAGGTCACAGTCTGAATCTGAGCTAGGTTTGTCCTCCTCTTCTTCCACCTCTTCCTCAGAGTCCATAAGTAATGGCCTCTGACCCAGGTTTTCAGGCTCTGTGTCTTCATGTTCACTGTTAAGACCTTCCTCTTCTTCCACCTCCTCGTCTTCGCTACTTTTGGGAGAGGGTGGGTCAGACTCAAAATCGCTATCAGATTCCTGTCCAGCTTTCTGAGGCAGTAAACTAGCGGAGCTACTTTTTTTCACAGGTTTGGGTTCCTTGACAGGTGTTTGTGTTCCCTGTCCAGGCACAGCAACATTGGGATTCTCAACTGGACCCTCCTTGAGAAGCACACCAGCTCCTGGAAAAGTTAAAGTTAAAATGAGTATTTTGAGTATTATGTAATTCACTTCTTAAACACAGACAAATGAAAGCTAGACAGGGAACAAACTTACAAATGTGGAACAGCAGTTGGGGGATGAATCCCAACACTTTACAATTCCATAACATCTATAATTGTAATTATATAACTAATAAATATATATTTATATAGATCCTTAGATGTGTAGTAATGATTTGTTGGTTTATGCAAGCTACCAAAACTACATAATATTTCGTTTAAAACTTGCAAAAACCACACCTAGTAAAAAAATGATTCAAAATAGACATTTGCCTCAGTAAAGGACAGTTGAAAAGGACACATGGACATCAAAACAAAATGTCTATGGATGCCTTGTAGATTACCTTTTGATTGTAAAACACTCAGAAACCGCAACGAAACAAATACATTTAAGCTAATATGACTTGCCACTGTGCATAACAATGTTTGTCAACGTATAATTATTGCATTATTGCTAATTTCAAAAGAGTGAAATTCTTAACATGGCTAGATATTGCCATCCTCCCCCTGCTGAGCAATGAGAGATGCAGATCTGTTATCCTCAAATCTATCCAAACTGGCAGAATAAGACATACAATTGGCCAAATTCTGCATTAAGTCCAAAAATATATAAATAAAACAAACTTTGATTAATTAAACAACAACAAACAACAACTACTACTATTGTTGTAGTAATAACAATCAAATATATGCAGGGATTAGGGCTGAGTAAAGGGGTGTGAGCGTATAAAAAATAGTAAGGGGGAAAGAAATTGTAGTGATTTATGAAGATGTTTGAAGCTTGGACGAGAAATTGTAAGACAGCATCTGCTTAGACTATCCGGATTATAACGCATCTAATCACGCCCCCATTTGGAACACAATCCAAAGGGCAGCATAATGGAACATCCTTAATCATATAAGAAGATCCCAACCAGACGAAGAAATTTATTGAGTGTTCTTTTCCAGGCCCATCCGATTACATCCCGATGACAGCTTTTGGAAAAATGCCCATTATTTGTAAAAAGGATGCCCAGACCTCTGCATGCGTTGGTTGAATATGGATCTTAATAGAAATATCATATTGCTCTGAAAAGCCCCATATCTATCTAAAGGATTACTCAGAACCTCCTTCACAAAGCTCAGCAGATGCTAAGCTGATTGTCTTTTTTGTCTTCACAATATATGCAAATGATGTAGAAACAGGGGTCATGCAGTCACGGTAAGCTTTGAAAGTTCATTTCGTCTTACCTCACAAAAAGTGCTTTCCAATAATTTGTAACAACTTTATCTGAGTTTTATTTTCTGAGATTATTCAGGGCTTTTTTATTTTTTTCTCTTACACTGTGTCCTAACCAAACGCGACGTCACATGGTTCCAGCGACAAGCAATTTGTCTGTCCACACCAGAAGAGACGCAACAAAATCAATCACAAATAGCTTGTCTGCTATTTCGGTCTTATAAAGTGCACAGTTGTAGCCCACGCTCATTATTACACATAAAATAAATATTAGTACTAAGCTTTTTTTTAATTAAAAATACTAAGTTTTTTAATAAAAAATCCGCTATTGCTTATTACACAATTGGTTACTACATAAACGTTAACATCAAAAAGACGCGTATTGCAGCGTCACGACTCGTTTGGTTATGTTACAGTGTACAAACAACTGCCAGCTCAGTCATGTTAATTTGTTCATACAAGAACAAAAACACCCAGATTTTCAGGAACAACAACTGCATATTATTTGGTCATCATTCTAAATCTAGACTGCTGTAAAATGTATTCTGTTTTTCCACAATGATAACGCAGTCCAACAAAGCATTTTACTTACAATCAGACAATAAGACTCATTAATAGTTCATTTTAGGCAACATGAACACTAACGCTCAACCCAGAGGTGAAGTAAAACAATTAACAGAAGTTAATAATAAATATAAGTTAATAAGGCTTTGTCCATTAAATATATAAATTTAACATGAATGACCTATATTAATACAAAGCTCTGGAAAGAAAAAAAAATAAAACTTCAGATCAATTTGACACTTTTTCTTGATAAGGCTTTAAAATATTAGACAAAGACAGCCATGCCATTATATAACATGAGAGAAACATCTTGCTTTTGTGGTATAAAGGTGGAAGACATTGGAATGTTACTAAACAATAACGCATTCGTCCACAGCTCCTGAACATACTATAACAAAAATCAACAAATATATCATTGCTTTTAAATAAGCTTTATTTGTAATTAGCATTTTAAAAAGAAACATTCAGTTACACATTATGATACAGAAATATTTACATCAGTCTGTCAGTTCAAGACATTAACAACTTATGCAACTGATGTTTTATGTATGCAAGTGTGTACAGATGGGAGGTCACTGAGGAATGGTGGAGCTATGAACATCTGTTCTTCTACATCCTTCTTTCTAAAGGAGAAACATAAGCAACATAAACAGTGTAGTAAACAGCTAAGACTTGTACCGTAGTTTTTGGGGCACCATAAGACTTGAGATGAAAGCTGACCATATAGGACAAAATCGTTGCCTGTGTAGTGTCATTAGTTTCAGTTTCAAGACGCTACTGAGAAATACTTACTGAGTAACTTACTTACTGAGAAAAACGTAAGCTATACCTCCATTTTATATGCAAGTGGATTTGATTAGACTCTCAACATGCTTGTAGTTGTACTGCCTGCACTTGCATAGTACGCAATATGGCTCAAAAGATTTTTAATACAAAGTGATTTGTTAATTCCCTACACAAATCTGTAATACACGGTCCACCAATATCCCACTCAGTCAGGATGTCTCAAAATGAATGGCTGTCTTTATCTAATACAGAATGGCAACAAGACACATTTGAATTTGAAATAAAATATACAGAAGTGTTAACAGACATGTTCTAATGAATTCAAATCAGAACCTGAGTGGGTGATGAGATGAATGAATACATAAAGATTATGAATCCAGATCAAGGATTCACTACACTTTATGGTCAACTTACCGTTGAGAAAATAACGTTCAGTAAGCATTATGGCAAGCCCTTATGTAAACCCCTTCTTCATGCTCGCAAAGACAATGAACCGATGTGACATTTGCCATTAATTAAGGCTCAATGCTGCCATTATGAATGAGAGAGAAACAATGGCATGGATAAGGTACCTGTGATGTAGTTTCTAACACATAAAAACACTCATACATTCTTTAACATAGCGTTTTCTATGGAAAACATTATCCATGACCAGAAAAAGTTCTAGCATAAGCTACATAATAATAAGACATCAAATTATGCAAGGGTAAATGCACAAAAAAACAGGGCTGCCAACTCTAGTTGCTTCTGTAGATGCAACAGTTCTGATTATTCGGCTAACCTCCCTCCAAGTTAACCTGCCAATGTTCCCTAAATTGGCAATCTAAAGTATCTTCACAGTAAATTATAGGAAGGAAAAGCAAGGCTCAATGAGGAGTTTAAAGCCAACTCTAACACTGGAGAGAGACTTGTGTTAAACGCCACAAAAAAATTGGCATGTTTACAAAGTAAACAAAGTAAATATGAAGATCGCTGGAAATTTTCTATCATCTGAGGTCCATGAAAATTGTACCTGAGAACTTTTGGCACTCGCTGTTGCTATTAACAACTTAAGCACAAAGTGTAGCTAACCGATCTGGGAAGAATAATAAAAAAAAGAGTTAGTGGAAAATTAGGTTGCTCAAGAATTTGCAAAGCTATTCTCTCATGCCAACCTGATGCCTTTTACCAAAACATACGAATGCCAAAAAAAATGAAAATAATGGAAACAGAAAGAAAATTCCCTTAAAATGTTTTCATCAACAAAACCCGCTATTCCTGCTTTGCTAAATTTCAAATAAGTCACTTTAGGTGGCTGAAAAAAATGTGCAGAAACGATTAGTAAAAATGTTAGCCTTGGCAAAACAAAAATGAACTAAACTGACAATGCAAATTCTAGAGTACAATTCACACTTATACCATTGGAATTTGGATTAGACTTGTACATAATGCGGTAAAAATGCACAAACAACTATAAGGCAGAACAAACAATTAATAGGTTAAAACTGTCCCATTAATAAAAGATAAAGCAGATTTTAAAAGAACACAGAACAAAACTAAATTCCCCAATATGTTTTAAAAGTACTCAGAAAAACAGAAGCTTTAAAAATACTCAGAAAAACAGAAGCTTTAAAAATACTCAGAAAAACAGAAGCTTTAAAAATTTTAAAACAAAAAATAAAGTACAAAAGGGCACCAGCAACAAACATGGAGGTGCAACAAAGCCATTATTTTGAGCGCTTTAGTGAGTACAAATCCCTAAGAGAAAACAACATATCCTGCAAGTATATCTCTTATAGTTCTTATGTGTTTGTACTATATTTGTAGTCTGTAAATGTAACCTCTATTTCTATGTTTACATTTTACTATTTAACATCTCTGGCTTTGTGGGAGATATTAAGTACGGTATATTTTTAAATCTATGTATATACTGTGTTATATGCTAACCTTATTATATGCTGATTAGTATACTATATGCTTAACTCTGCCTTGTATACCTTATGATTTTCTGAAGGCAGAAAAACTGTTTTAAAAGACACACTTATTATTTATCATTATTTAACTGATAAAGGCTGCAGCTGTCTAAATGTGTCTGTTTAAAACAGACTAAATGGCAATTAGCATAGATTTTGCTAGCCGCTCAGCTCCAGGTGTGACAAAGATTTGCAGTGCAGATGCCACATCCAGTAACATAAAGGGACTTTGGGAGAGAAGGAATAGGGGAACACAGAGATGAGAGGAGAGAAAGGGGCTTTGGTGAGGGTCCTTTGAGAGCTGGCTGCTAGAACTTGCCTGCGTTGGCCAGGAACGGCACAGAGCCAAAAGGATCCTCAGGCAGCGAGGGCTGCAGTACAGGCTGCTGTCTGTCTATACTGGTGGACTCCATGCTGACAGATCTCTCTACTGGTTTTTCTGAGGGGAGGAAGTTAGACAAACAGAAGGTGTTAGAGTGGGACTATGGAAGGGTTTTTGCGCCCTCTGCTGGAGAGGGTGAAGAATGATATAACATTTCAGCATTTGGTTCGGAAACCGCAGCGATTTTCCATTGGTCTGGATTTACAAAAAGGCACTTGCTTGCTCTGAGAAGGTCAAACTCTCGGTCCAGAAGCTCTTCCTCTGTGAGTTTGGAGAAGTTGTCCTCTCCAAATGGGTTCCAGCCAGACATGTCAGGAGGGTTGCTGACGGTCTGGGTTGGAGGGCTCATCACCTCACCAGTGGACACTGGGTTTCTACTACCACCAAAAAAGGCAGGCATTGTAGTTAAGCTTCATTGAGCCAATATATGAGGAGTTTAACAACATATGCTGTAAGGTTATTCAAACCACCTGACAAACCACATTCTTTCACTTATTCTACTGTGTAGCTCAGTGAACAAAGCATCAAAAAGACAAACTAACTGGTGTTCTAGTAGTGATTTGATGCTCAGTATGACAGCTAAACTCACTGTGTTGTGAAGTACATGAAGTTTATTACACAAGTGCTCACCTGATGTTTGCAAAGTGGGTTTCAACTGGAGAAGGTCCGGCAGAGTTATAGGGGCCCAGCTGGCCCTGGAACTCCAGAGGGGAGACATAGGGCACCTGCTGGATTTGGGCACACTGCTGCTGGGTAAAGGCCTGCTGGTACTGCTGCAACTGTAAGGGGACAAGTACTGTCATGCTAGAATTTAATTTAGTTTAGTAATTGAAATGCAATTAATGCATTGTAGAATTTTTAATGAAAATGAAATATGCAAAATACTGTATAATTGCTGGAATTAATATTTATAGTTAATAAATATCTATAAATATATAGGTTGTATGTATTTAAATAATTGCAGAATAGGCCACAGATTTATGTCAATTGGCCTCAATACCATTTTTTCTAATAATGCATAATATGCTATGGTATAAATTCAGAATGGTTGACAAACTCACACATGCATACAATGTGCATAGAATGTACATTTGAAATGTACATTTGAAACATAGAAATGTGCATTTGACAAAATGAATAAACAAAATTACTTTGTTTGTTGCAGAAGGTACTGCCTATTTTACTTCACTTTTCTACCTTAACATACACAAAACTGTTTTTTGCATACAAAATGACCACGAGAACACCAGGAAACAGAAAGCAGCACAGACAGACAGAAAGTTCACGACAGAGGCGTACAGTGTATTTCCCTACAGTGTAATTGCTTCATATGTTACAATTTAACACAGAGAACCAGCCGATTTCACCACCCCATTCAATCCCCTGATGGGTTTGCATGGAGCAGATTGCATGAAATTAAACAGATGGTAACCATTCGGTGGAAAACTAGCTATAAATTGCTCCGCCTTAACATTATGTATTTAATGAAAGTCAGTTAGCAACATTTCCTAGTTTAGTGTAAATACATTTCAATGGAATTATCGACAGTTATGACTGGGCGACATTCACTTGGACAGGAAAACGGTCTGGCACAGAAACCTGTTTCAGTGAGCGGGGCCAAATTAGCATTTAAGGCAAAGGCGGTCTAATTTCAGACTTCTGTGAAAATGATTAATTAAAATACAATACGAGATAACCTACTGACTCTCACAGAGATGCTAAAGTTACATTTGAAAAAATAAAAACGGCATTTCCATCTTGTCGGATGCTAAGAGTTACGGTGTTAATTTTTTAATTTCTTCACAAGGTTAATTTCTACAAAAAGCCCTTTTTTATTCAGCCATATTGCCTGTGGAAACGCTTCCATTAAAATCTGGCAGTTGCTTCTTAATGAATGCAAGGAACAGGTCTGTCAGTGATGCAGCAGGTATGTGAGGGATCTCACCAGGGCGGTGTAGTGAACCTGCTGTTGCTGCTGGCTGTGATATATGGGCTGCTGCTGCATCATCATCTGCTGCTGAAGCATCTGCTGTTGCTGCTGCAACTGAAGACTCTGCTGCATGGCCTGATGATACTGAGAGAGAGAGAGAAAGAGAGAGAGAGAGAAAGAGAGAGAGAGAGAAAGCAATTGTAAATACTAGCACTTGTAAGAAGTTACAAACACACAAACACACTAGCGCATGTAGCTCAGTTGAGTTAGTAGTGAATTCTAAAAAAAAGTTGTACTTGGATGCACTGGATGTCTTTTATTAAAACTGTCTGCTAGATGCATTAATGTAAATGTTAATCATCATTTTGTCTATATGTACAGATGATTTGGCAATATTGTATGTAAAACAAAATAAGATAGAGAGGGGCATTCAATTTTATTTTTTGTTTAGGTGTATTATTTTTATTATTTATTAAGTTTTATTTTATGTTTTGGTTTATTTTTAGAGTGTCAAAGATTTTACTACCATCATATAGCATCGTTAATTATAGTTTAATGCGGTAGACAGGGTCTTTTGACAGTATGAATTTAAACAAGCTGACAAAGTTAGAACACTGTCTGTACAGTCAGCATTTAGAAAACCAGATGTGTTACTTCTTCAAAAAACAGACCTAGGAAAATTCTAATTGTTATTGTCAAATGACTACCAGCTGCAGGCTAAGAATAAAACTAAAAGCTCCACAGCACCACCTATGTGTGTAGCGCTGCAATGACATGACAATTGTGGGAAAATTCACTGGGACTACATTAAAAATTTCTGCTGAATTCATCATGAAAACTATTTGCCCTCATTTCCTCTTTTATGTTTCATATGTACTTCACATAAACATTACGGGATTTTTAGAACTCATTCTAAGGAACTTCCTCATACAGGAGAAGGTCATGCCTTGCAAACACACATGTTCAACAAGCCTTGGATGAAACCTAAAAATGTCTTGTTGTGTTTTATATTATATTATACATTGTGTTTATTATATGTAAACAACACAGTCATATTTCACAGCATTACAATGTTTTATCTAAACAAGAATCAGTTGACACGTTAATCCAAAACGGTTTGATGCCACTGAGATCTTCTGCAAACATTTAACTGGAAATTATATGACTGTTCCTGTTTTTTCAGTTTCCGTGTTAGTTGTGTTAGTGTTTTTCCAGTGTTAGTGAATAAAAGTAAAATCTTACTATGACTTTCAGGACTTTTAAATGAGGTGTCTGTAACCTAAGACACTCACTACCTGTTGCATGTACTGTAGCTGCTGTGCGGTGACTTGTTGATGGTGGTGCTGCATGTTGTGCTGTTGCTGCTGTTGCTGTTGTTGATGATGCAGCTGTTGTAGTCGGAGGTCTCCAGGCTGCAGCTGTTGTAACACTCTGTTCTGTTGACTGCTGCTTGCTATCTGCATAGCGGACTGCTGGCTATTTCCAGGAGCTGAGAGAAGAACATACAAATGCAAAGCTGATTTCTTAAAGCAAAACAAGATAATAGTCACCTCTTCTAGCTCTCCTGTTCCTCACCTTTCTGGCCATTGCTAACCGTACCGGAGGGTACAGTCATTTTCACAGGAGTTACAGAGCTGGCCAAAGGCAGGACATTGTTTGCAGCTTTTGGTCTTTGTCTGGGTGCTATTGATGTTTCTGTTGGTCCAACTGAATCTGTTATTCTAAAAAAAGAAAAAAAAACATGTAAAAAAAAGGTTACTTATAATGTTTCGCATTAAAGTAATCTAAAATTCATTCACAGAACTTTATTTAAATTACCTGGCCTTTGTCTGGCTCTTCTTAGCAGCAATATCACTAGCAGTGAGGGGCTCTGGCAATGAGGTGGGAAGGGGGGAGCTCTGCATTGCAGAAAACAACATCAGAACATCAGTCTTGATGAGTTTTGACTGATAATTCTTCCAACCCAATGAGAAAAGCAATAGATTTTTAGATTCACTCATCTTTTCCTAACCTACGTGGAGTGACTTACAAAAAGATTTGGCACTGGACACTCCTTTCCAGCTAACCGAAAGGCAAAGTAAGACACTTGATAGATGTCAGGTCTCATTTCTTGATCCGGCTCCAACATGTATCCTGTAGCAAAAGCAGGAAAGTTAGAAGAGGTGTGAAGTCATCGTATTCTATGTGCCAAACATAGAAGTACTTAAGTACTTAAAACACGTCTGCAAACGAACTATTCAACATGAGAGCATGCAGCCCCTCTGAGATACCAGAGGGTGGTGCTATTGCTTAACTAAACGATTATTTAGACATTCACAGCCCTTGTGAAAACTGTATGTTAAGCAATTTTCCACTAAATAAATCATTCCACGAAATCATTTTCAAATCTCCTGGGAACCTCTGAAAGCCGCTTACTGATTAAACAGTGCAACTTAGAGGAGAATTTTGAGCCATCCGGAACGGCAAAGGTTCCATCGCATATGGCAACTTGACTCTCCCCAAATGGAAGTGTGAAGAAACACAGCTTGTACAACAAGCATCCAAGCGCCTGAGAGCAGAAAGAGAGAAAAATGAAAGAAAAACAAGAATCTTTAATTACACTTAAGTCACACCACACATTTAATTCAATTACAACTTGTAATAACTTGTAACTTGGTTTCATTGGTCAAAGATGAAACACAGCACTGTGACAACTTGTGGGGCTGACAGCTGCTCCGAAATGAATTCCTTCTATTTTTAAAAGGAGCAAATGAACAGGAAGTTTTGTCATACGTTTCCTCTTCCTACCCGAGCATGTTGTGACACGATGACCATGAACTGCCTCCATCTGCTTCTATACTAGTGACCTCCACCACACAGAAACCTTTAATAGAATTCTTTCTTTGCTGTTCTAATGGTCGTGCTTTTTAGAAGGAAGAGCTATGAAATCAGGCTAGTCTACTGCTTTCAAAGCACGTAAGAGTTAAAGAGGAAGTTTGCTTTCTTGGGGCCTCATTCCTGTCTTTACAACGCAGTCAGAAATCAGGAAGCTACAGGCGATCTTTTATATACTGCTTTTCATCAGCCCCATAGGGTCTGACACCAGTCTTTGGTTGCAGGAAAGTGTTTAACCCATTGAAAGCATCTTGACCCTTATACATCCTATAGAGTCTCAATAAAGGGTCAGCAAGGAACATATCAAATTTATTGTATCAAGTTTGTGTTGAGAACATTAGGAATCAACACTGTCATTTTCATACCGCACCAAACACCAGTCACTGATCTAAAAAAACAACCATGATTGTAATTGTTGTGACTTGCTATTTAATGATGCAGTGTGAAATAAGTTATACAAATATAGATACTTTGGAATGTTACACAGTGTAACACTGATCACATGGAATGTTACACTGTGTAAGTTATAAAATCAACTCGGCTTATTTTCACATCAGTGCACCCTGATACATGGCTTGATTTTTTTTAACCAATACAAAAAATCATCTACAATAGGACCAACTTTGAAACAAAGAGCACTGAGAGCACTTATTTATGGGGGAAACTGGTCTGGCGTATGTGTCTGTTGTGTTAGGCTGACCAAACCAGCTCTTTAGCATGTCTGTCTGTGTGTGTGTGTGTGTGTGTGAGAGAGAGAGAGAGATACAGAGAGAGAGAGAGAGATACAGAGAGAGAGAGAGAGAGACTGGAAGAGAGGGAGTGAAAGAAGGGATAAGAGAGTTTGAGTTGATGGGGTGAAGGAGAAAGAAAGACTGGGATGAATTTGAGTTTGTGCCTGTTTCCAGTGCCTACCCAGATATCAGCCTTTGTAGTGATGGCTTTCCCCTGGTACAGATTAATCATCTCTGGGGCACGATATGAAAGAGTTGTGTACCTAAGCAAAAGTATTGAAAACAATAAAATGTTCAGAAACGTTTCCCGGCAGCAAAAACGAGCAACAAAACAAAATAGTAACAGGTTAAAACATTTTATAACAGGCAAAATGTATGATATAGGCAAAATGTAAATTTGCTGTGTGTGTAAAACATGGTCATTGTATCGCTTTAAGCAGGACAGTTAAACCTTGGATGGGGCTTTTTTTCTGACAGGATTCTCAACCATTATTTTGACCATGACATGTTTTAGCACACAGTTCTTGCAATCTTACACTCCCAGCCCAAGGATACAGAATTAAGCTGTTTACTTTAAATCTTGCAGGTCCCAGTGTTTGAACACTGTCAAGTTAAAGGAGCTTTGAAAAATAAGTCTCAGAATCCTTGGGCTTTACTCCATTAACAGCTACTGATAAATAACTATTTTAAAGCCCAAATATTTCATTATTTGGGAAGAGATAATAATATGAAAGCAGTTGTGTGGCATACTGCTGTACAGCACAAGGGTTGTCTAGTTATTAACAAATGGTTATATATAGAGGTGTGCAGTTACACTAAAATATTATGAATGCCATGACTGACCTAAATGAAAAGATCATGAAACTGTTCAAGAGTTCTGCTCTAATATGAATCTCCTCTCTGTGTTGTTGAAAGAATCTTACTTCTTAATCTCATCCTCCACAGCAGGTATTCCATCCTTATGTGGAAGCAGTACTTTATGTGTGGCACTGCCAAAGTCACACAAGACGTAGTGTCCCTGGTCATTCAAGAGGATGTTTTCTACCTGCCAACATACACAAACATTCAAACACATTTCCTTTAATAAACTCTCAAATTCTAACTACACTCCAACCAAAAACAGATGGAGGTGAAAAAGAAAAAATGTTATTAAACACCATATTTTGTTTGTTCTGATGTTTGTAAAAACAAACTAATTCTTAGCATCTTTGTCGTATAAATACTTTAGGACTTGCAGAACTTCCTGCTTAAAGCACAAAATACAAAAAAAGGAAGTAAACCAGCTGCAACTACTTAATTTGGAACATCATGAACAAACATTTAGAGATTATGTAAAAACAGATGTCATTTAAAATTAAATTTGCTTTAACAAAAGCCAATTTCAACTGTGCAATATGTAAACATGATTTTTAATTACTTTATAATACATTTCTAGTCATTTTAATTGTTTTGCTTTGAGTAGTTCATTTGTTTCACATTCACTGCATGAAAAAGCCAAGACATGTAGCCATACAACTTCTATTGTGTTCCACAAAAATGGTTTTAAATAGCATGAGAGTGAAAATATACCTTTACCACAAACCAGTATACAATAAACTCTTTTCACATAACAGTGTTCAATGATTTTCTAATTATTTTAGACGGTGATTGGTTTTGACTGCTGGGTAAAGTGTGCTTTGTTCAATGGTACCATTGGTCCGTTCCCACAGTCTCCTGCCAAAAGGGCGGCAGTGCCTCTTTCAAACGCTGCTGTTTTTCACAGACGCCGCATAACAGGCCTGTTTTTGCCTGGGTTTCACTAATGCTTTCCAACAATAACGTTTATGAGCAGAGTAATTGGTTTGGGAGATCATGTCTGTTATCGGTAATTTAAGCAGAAATGGTCAAGACACATTTTCCTAATCTAACAAGGAGTGTCCTAAATCTACCCTTCCAGTCAGACAAACACAGGCAGACAAAAGAGAATCAGTGATCAGCCAGTGTGTCTTATACTGGCACTTGAGCAATTATGAAATCACAAAGATGAAAGCACAGGCACGTCTCTGCTTGTATCTACGAGCTTCGCAGATCTTTAGTGACGCATTTAACTATCACCTGTACTCATATGGAATTGCTTTTCTGTTGTTCTGCAGTTGTCAGTAACAGCCTTCTGCAGCTGTCTGTAACAGCGCTCTGCAGCTGTCTGTAACAGCGCTCTGCAGCTGTCTGTAACATTGCTGACGTCTGTACCTTCAGGTCTCTGTGGATGATGGGAGTTTTGCACTGGTGGAGTCTGGCGACAGCTTCACAGGTGTCACAGAATATGCTGAGAACTTCCGCCTCTGTGAATCCTACATGCAGCCGCAGGTTCATCTGCTTCACCACTTGTCCAGCTAGACAACAAACATCAGTAGATCAACAAACAAGATTGAATTGTGTCAGTTGTGCTGTATTAAGCCTGTAAACAACTCTCAAATGTTTTAACAAATTAAGCAACAAACAGAAAAAGTGTGATTCCAGCCTAAACTGAAACCAGTCAAGTTAAATTACAAAGGCTACGAAGACTGTAAATCAAAAAATAAACATTATAGTTTTTACAGAGGAACCTACTGTGGAGCAAGTATGAGCTTGCATCACATCGCTGCATTATTACAGTATATGTACATACACAAGAGAGATGGTGAACAGATCACTGTTTATTGTGCATTAAAGCTCCATTACCCTTGCAGTACTCCATGAGAATCAGAACCTCCCACACACTGTCTCCTACCGCATTGGTGGTTGAATCCAGGTACCGTACTATGTTTTTATGCCCTGACAATTCTTTCTGTGAGGGATATACAAAAACACAAAAATTAAGATATAAAGACTGCAGAAAAAAAATTAAACACAAAGAGAAAGATCCTTCAACACATGAAACATATATACATAAATACATACACATACATATACAGTAGGTCACTAGATGATCAAAAGTATGTGGGCACCTATATACAGCATAACATGCAAGTGTGCTTGTTAAACATTGAATTTTATAACATCCATTTGCTGCTAAAACACTTTCAAATTATATAGGAAGGCTTTCCATTACATGGTGGAACATAGATATATAGTTTAGCTCCTATTTAGATACACAAGCATCAGTGTTGGGAGATGAGACCTGGTTCACAGCTGATGTTTTAATTCAACACAAAGGAGTTAAATAGGACTGAATTTTTTATACTTAGTAAACTATGTCTTTATGACTTGAAGTATTTCCATGGCCATTTGAAGTATCCACATACCTTTGACTGTGTGTGTATTGCACAATAGGTTAAACCTTATTAATAAGCTCACCATAATCGTAATTTCCCGCTTGAAGATGTTGAGATCATGGACATTATTCACATACATCCTTTTCAGCGCACATCTTACACCGCTGTGTGTGCGAGCCAGAAACACCATAGAGAAACCTCCTGCCATACAGAAACGCAAAATGAATACAAACGGATTAGTTCAGATGTTGATGAGCAGCTTGTACACCGACAAACATTAAACCAGAACTATTTTCACCCTTTTAAAATGGTTAAAAAGTGATTGTAAACTGCAGGGGCATTGTGACATTAAAAAATGGCGTAGGGTATGATGTTCAATTTGTGTGCCTAATAGTCTGCAACTGAACCGAGTCTGAGCTGATTATATCACTGCCCACATCTCCTTTCTGAAGAACATGAAAAAACTCACTGAAGAAGATCTTTCAGTCTATTGTAGTTTTCATTTTTGTTCGCATTGAAAACTGGTGTGTAACTCATTTAAACATTTAACACATGTTCCCTGCTGAAAGAATGTACGGTTTACAGAGTTTGAACTTTGTTTGGAACAACCAGAGTTGCTGTTCAGGGTTCATTACACCTTCATGTTTTCAACTGTGGAAGTAGAAGATGCAATAAACTGTGGAAAGCAATGAGGGTTGATAAACTTTACAGCAAAAGTAACTGAAAATACAACGCTTTGACCAATTAACAATGCAATAGGGTCCAAAAGCCACACATTATAATATCCAAGCACCTATCTTAAGGTTTCAATCTGCAGTCAAGTGTGAAACTCAATGAAAGCGAGTACTGACTGCCCACCCTGTGGCAAGGAACTCTGCAGCAACATGCAGCATAGAAGGGCGCCAGGCCTCCACAGCACTTTTCCCATCGGTTCCAGGGTGAATGAATCCTGGCAACGTATGACTGGCAAGCCTTTTCTCATGCTGAGTCACAGAGCGTCCCACAGAAAAAGAGGGTGCCCTGACACAAAGGAGGGCCCACAATGCCGTACTTGTTGCCTAACAAACTCATGCTTGTTTAGCTGTCCTGAACTGAAAATGTATTTGCATGGAGACCCACTAATCAGGACGAAGCATTAAAAGACGTGAAAAAGAAATTACGGATGAACCATATATAAAACTTTTATATATATCCACTTTTGTCTGTTAAAGTAATAACGTTTATAATAACAGTTTTTGCTATCTTAAATGTTTGGTTTCATGATTGTAATTATAAAACTTGCAACACGTCAATCATCTACAAGTACAAGTAGGGGTGTAACAATATACAAAATTGCACTGAAAAACTGTGATACACCACCCATGGTACGTACAACAGCTGAGACAGTACATGGTGTACTCTCAGAGAATACACAAGAGAGTCCTCTCAGCTCCTGGCCTACTGTTGAGGTTGACCTCACTTTACCTTGTCACAAGTTTTCTTCCTTGATATTTGGTTAAACAGTAATTAGTCTAGATGCACACATATATACCACCTATATACACATATATACACCACCTATAGTACCTATATACCACCTATAATACATATTACCAACAAAAAAAAACCCACTGAAATGAGTGAAGCAGTTCCCACTGAAAATGCAGAGGTATTTTTTTACAATGACTCTGACAAGATTATTCAATTCCCACTTAAGCTTCTGACAGGGGAATTTCCCCTACACTAAAATGACTGCCTTCATGAATTATTATGAAGTCAAAAGAAAATCTACCGTTACTGTTGTTGGTGCCATGCCATAAACCCTCCCCCCACAGCAAACTGAACCAATCAAAACCGAGGCTCCAAAATCATAATAATGTATATTATTACACCACTAACCATACATGTGCAAGGTCTACTCAACATCCGGCTACAGCAGGACACAAACAGGCTTCAACTAAAACAATAATTGCTTGGCCATGTGCCTCTAGGACTAATGTCCCCTCTGCACCTGCCCACCTTTATTCCCCACTACCCAGCTTTGCCTGAACTCTCCCATTCATTTCAAAAAGGTACTTCAGCCTACTTGATCAAAAAACAGAAAGACCCCTGTAACCAGTTTAATCAGCTGCAGAACTGGGCAGCAATGCATGGTTCTGTTATCGGTCTCTGATGCAAACCTTATCACTGTAGATTGTAATGAGTCATGAAATGCACATACGTCTTTTGCACACTATCATAAAGTGCAGAATACAGCACAATGATCTCAGCAACCATGTGCAAATCAGAAGTACAATCAACAAAGTTCACACAGAAACCTAAGGCAGGACACAGCGTACAGTTCAGAAAGTGTGTCAGGGTTTACTATAGCATTGAGCAAGAACAGGAGAGCTCTCTGAAAGTTGCATTCTGCTGATGACTAATACAGGGACAGAGAACAGTGTGAGGTTCTGTCTAACACTAAAATGCTTCACTAGTGTTCAGATTCACTATAGGTTTAAGCTGCAGAGGTACTGAAGCACACAAAGCTTGTTTTTTACCGTCTTAACTCTTAAATTCGTAAATTTGACCAAAACAATTTATCAATAATGCAAGCACATATGAAAAAACAACATGATAATAAGAAGAATTATGTGGCTTTGAATACAGCAATAAAAAGCTTTTTCTTGGTTAAACTGTTCATATACTGTTGTTTATTTCGTTGTGTACTGTATACTTCTATGTACAAAATATTTCCTATAATATGTTTCCTATTATTCTGTCCATTTATGTACATATATACACACACACACACACATTTCTTTTGTTGCACAGTGTATTTATGAACTCACACACAGCAAATATAATAAAGTACAACATGCGATGGCACAGAAAGTATCTTGAACCACAAGACAAACATGTTGTTTAAGCAAGCAGAGAGTGCCTTTTTAAAATTATACTGGATTGTTACTACATATTGTTGATGTGTAACCAAGTCAAGTGGTGTTTTAACGTGTGTGTGTGTGTGTGTGTACTGTACATGTGAATATATGTTTCTGTGTATTTTTTCCACTTTTGTGCCACTGCATGTTTTAATTGTAACATGTAACCCATGCTGTGCATGGGTAACCCTCTATTGTACACAGTGCATGAGTGCAACAAAAGGAACAGACGTTAGAACAAATGATATTAGTACATTATGACAATTTGACTATTACTGTATAATGCAATTATTGTTGCTGCTTGTCTTCTCTGCAAGTCACACATCTTACGAGACGCTCCATGCCTTGTTTCATTATATGTATGCTTCTCATCTGGTGTGTGACTTCAAGCAGCTTACGCTCTTTACATCACTTGCAATGCGTTCTTGAGTCATTACCTTTCTGGCTACTGACAGCACTCACGTTGATGATGCAAATGCACCACAGTTCAGAGAATTCTATTTAAAATATGGTTTTATCTGCCACATATTCAAGGTAAGAGTCAAAAGGACTAATATGTGCTACTCAGCTTCACACTTCTTGCTATGGAGCTTAAAGACCAAAAAACATCTAACCATAAATTTAAGCTTTAGCCTAAAAGCATCCTTTGAGAAATCTTCATATGCACCAATACAGATACATTGTTGTCTGAAACACACAAACATACAAAGCAGCTGTCGCCTGCCTGTTCTTCACATAAGGGCTCAGTGAAAGGCAATAGGTTTAGAAAACTCAAGGCACAGGCAGTTTTAGTGGTGCTGATGCCCAATGATGTTAGCCATATGCTGGCAGGCTCAAGTTCTTAATAAATCAGGCCAGTGAGTCAGCTCCTTCTCTTTTAGTGGGACACCTACATAAGCAACTCCTCATGGCCCGTTATTCCGCAGAGAAATGAGCTTGATGATTTACGCTTTGTGCAAATCTTCTTGGTTTTCACAGCTTTTTAACTGTTCCTATTCAATAAATGCCAGAGAAGGAAGGACTAACTTGGACTAGGAATGTTTTAGGCAGCTGGTAAATAACTTAAGGAATCTCTAAGGAACATTAACCACCAATAAGCTGCGGTTAGAATGACCCATGAAAGCAGCATGGTTCAATACATATGTGATGAAACATTACTACTAATAATAAGGCTATTAAACCTACTAATAACTTTACTTTTAATTTAAATTAATTTAAACTTTTAAAGTATTTCACATTATACATCCCTGTATTATTTTTTAACACAGTATCCAGTTCTAATTAACCTTAAAGTCTAGGGATCATTTAGATGACACTGACCCTATGAAATAAACCTTAAGGACCTTAAAGAAGCTCAGAGGGTTACATATCTCCCGATATGAACAAAATATTCTGATATTAGACCCATTTGTGGTAGCACTGTAAGTAATTTCAGCCATTTTGCTAACCTCTCTATTTAACCCCACCCCCTCTCTCAAAAACCCCTGGCTCACGTCAGCCATATTCAACCATGGTGTCCTCATGACATTGTCTATAGTTCTGCTCTACACGTCATACTCTCTGTATAATGAACTATAGGCAAAACAGGGACTAACAACAAGTGTTTCCACATGGTTATTTCTGCAGAACTACCCCAAGTAAAGCCCCTCTCCTCTCCAGTAAATGAAGCCAGAATTAAATCCCCTCGCCAGCCTGATGTGCTGACTATCACAAATGTTGATTCTGCTGTGAATACAGAGGGCAAACAGAGAACATTCGCCTGATTGTTCTGGGTCATTCCGTAAAGCAGCTCTGACAATACTAGTTATTCAGCTATGCCTGAGCTTAAAACATATACATAATACATATATAAATATTATTTGCTTAAATATGATAATATAAAACTGCTATTTACATGTCATAAAAGATAGACACCTACTATAAAGACAAATTAAAAAGGTGAGCATGTTAATATATCTACTTAGCTTCTGAGGCTTAAACAAAAACAAACACAAACATTCCTGACAGTCAAGGATGTGAAACATTAGCTGGTCAAGAGGTCACATGCCAGTCGCTAAACATTAAATGCCTACAATAAAATTCCAATTTCCGGTGCTCTGTTCAACAGAGATTTGGTCTAATACTGGTTAATGAAGCAGTAATTCTTTCAGTAGAAACAAATGTATGCAGGCTCCTATTCTGTAGACAGTAATTGCCACTTAAGATCTATTGTGGTATTAAATGACGCTTAATCCTCAATAGCCTTCTGTGATTATCACAGACACAAGAAATTGCAGGCAGGACCACACGCATACATTTTAAGCAATGCTACATGCAGTAATACAGCAGTTCTCTGCATGTCTGTGGTGTATTTTTCTTGTTTCTCTTCACATCTGCCTGACATCTCATAGGTCTGGAAGCGTATTTTGTTTTAACAGAAGAATCTTTCATAAACTTCAACTGGCCACAGGCTCCTCACAAGTATCTGCCAAAGAACATCGTCTAATCAGCTTCCTCCAACTTACACCACAATGATGCTTACAAATTTATCTGTGGTACTGGATGACCTGCTAAAAATAGAGCAACGTTTGCTTTTGGTGACAAGCTAACAGATTCTGCACACTGTGACAGCTTCTGCGTTGCAAAACTTGCTTGACTCTTTTTGGAGCTTTACAGATGACTCTTTTAAGATTTTTAAAGAAAGTCTCTTAGATGGAACTTCCAAGACTTCTTACATGACACATAAATCAGATTTTTTTAGCTGCAGACCTTAATACTGTCTACTTGGTTGCTCGCAGTTGTTTAGATCACTAATATATCCACCTGGAACACCAAGTAAGATCACCAAGAAAAGTAGCTGTAATTGTGAAACAACTAAATAAATTTACTCTTTTCATCACAACATGATGTCAGGCTGAACTTTGCAAAAGAGAACACAAGCATCAGAGGCATTAGTGAACTTACAAATTCATGTGCTGTATCTGAAACATTCACCAATCAATAGGGTATATCCGCTCTAATAGACCATTTTAATGGGCCATTTAAGGTTAGAGCAAGCCAGCTTTTTTATAATGCTCCTCTAGAAACTGCATCATTGGCTACAGTGGTGCTTGACCTATTATAAGTGAATTGACTGGTTTAAGGCTTGCAATGCGAGACATGTGTTCGAAGTGAAACTGCTTCTAACCCACATGGCAAAGGTGTTGGCAAATAAGTAATAGCTCTGCAAGAAGATAATACTTTAGTTTAAGACATATTCAATGCATTTAGGTATGTTTTCTTAACACAGGTATCATTTTTAACACAATGTATATAGAATTATAAAAAGACTCTAAAATTATTAGAATTATTAGTTATAAATATATTGCAAAAGCTGTAAAAATAGATTCAGGTTACCTTATAAAAAAGAAATTTGTTGACTTTACTGAATTGGACACCAAATTGGAGACTCGGCTGAGAACAATCTAAGGTCGTTAGGTCAACATGAAAATAAGTAATTTTAAAATTTTGCTTCATTGTGCATTAAGGATTCTCTCACATAACTGACACTTTTTCTCCTTTGAGAATGTGCTTCTACATTCCAGACCGCTGATTCAACACAATGACATCAACTAATACATCACACAAGCCTGCAACTGTTACAAAAAATACTTGTCCATCTGTGGAAATTTTGACATAAATACCACTCATTTTCAGGAAGTTGTCTAAATGATTAGTCAAACCATTAGCAAGTCCGTAAATTAACCATAAGGGTGATGTAGAGTCACGTCCACCACACATGCTCACAGAAAGGACCATACCACCACAAATGTATCCAAATATTATTCATTTGCAATTTCTTTCTGCCATTAAAAATCTGATTCTTACCATGTCAAATGCAAACAAACACAAGGTCTCCAAAGACTATCCACCACAAGTTGGGAAACTACCAAGCACATACTGATTTAGACAAAGTGATTTAGAGCTTTGTGTTAGATAACCTTAGAATACTAGTGTTTTGACAGAGAATCGCTTAAGGAACCGTTGTGTGGCGACACACAGTACGAGATGCCAACCCAACTCTGACTCACAAAGCTTGAATGACCTATTTTCTCAAAGCGGTGTAAGAAATGTTTGTGTGTGTACGGTGCAGCTAAAACGTCAGGAGCAGAAATAGGTCTTCACAGAGGAGTGTGGAGAACCTGACAATCATGTCTTTGTTATTTCTCAGATGTGCCACTGGCATCATCCAATCAGGCTATAAAGACGTTTCATATAAAGCTTTATACCCCTTGATCAACAAAAGCATTGTGTCAGCAGCACAAAGGTTGTGGGTTCGATCCCAGGGAAGGCAAGTGTTGATAAAAAAAATGTATACCTTGAATTCACTGTAAGTCGCTTTGGATAAAAGTGTCTGCCAAATGAATAAATGTAACAAACTGGTTTAATGAAGTGATATGGTTGGACAGGAGAGATTTAATTCCACCAACATGTATCTTGTCTGGGTGTAATGTCCCTACTTTCAAACGATTATCTTGGAAGGCCTTTGAATTCCTTTGGGTGAATGCATTTCCATTCACTAGCAAACTGCCACTGGAGAATGTGCTTATTGTTATGAGAACTAATGATGACAAAGCTATAGCAAAGCAAGGAGATACCATAACATGGCTGCTGAAAGGTATCACAGCAAACAATCAATGGAGACAAACAATAAAGGCCCAGGTAGGGCTGGTAGCAGGTCGTTTTAAAACCAAGTAACAAATAAACTGTCTCATATAGCAGTGCATCTATATGAGTAAACCATTTGTTATCATGAAGACTATTAAAAACAGTTCTATGGATATCTGATTATAATAAGGACAGACAGAACAAACTGTTTCTGTTAGTTTTAGCTGAGCAGTCTGTTTCCATTATACGTTTACATAAGTTAAAATTTAAAGTTACACAGTAACACAGACAACAACAGTTCTACAACTGTCATTATGAGTCAAGTGAACTAGGCAAAAAAAACGATGGCCCCCAATGGTTAAATACAACACAGACTGACTGTTTAGGCCTGTATTGATACTAAAACTGCCCACACATGACACAAAACACACAAAGAACATTCATTGCTGGGAAACTGAGGACACTTTCCAATGATTAAACACAACACAAGCCATAACATCAACACACATCAGGAGACTAATGTTGAAAGTGACAAATGACTGAACTCTCCTTCACACACATCAATACAGCTTCAACAAATCATACACTGTAGATGCTAAGGCAAAGTAATGTATTTAAAGGAAGTCAGAGCACTGACAATCGGACACTCCCCAAGCATATGCCAAGTGAGTGGGATGACACCTCAGCATGCAGGCTATTCAAGGTCAGTAAAGCAATGCTGAGATATCCACTGCCGATATGCCCTCTATTCAAAAGTGCAATACAAAGTACTGTACTGCACTTACACTTGTGAAGCGTCAACTTGTACACCAAACTCTGAAGCAGTTTCAGGTAGTTTCAGGTATTGTTTTGACAAAGACCCTAAATAAGCGAAACAGAGCAAAACACTCAAGTCATGGCAAGGTTTGTTTACGTAAACGAAAGCTGTGCTCATCGGTTTGTTGACAGAAAGGTGAGCAGGTGGCCAGCTATTAGTGACCACACAAACCTTGTTGACACATTTCACTACAAAACCTTGAATGAACAGTCTCCAGATTTAGCACAGAAATTTTATATACAGCTTTTAAAACACGTTTAAAGAGTTGTAAACAAGCAAAAAGTGAAACGATATGTTTTCTAAACAAAGTAAAGGTGATAGATTCCTTTTTGTACGTAACACGTTTTATAACACGTTTAAAAGAAGAAACCCAGCGCAATGAAAAAAACACATCAAACTATGTCTGAGGTTGAACTTTTGCACTGACAGCAAAATTATATAATTGTGTGCAGTCAGCAAGTTTTGGACTACAAGCTGCTTTCAGTGAAACTCACAGGACTGGTATAATAAAAAACATCAATCAAATCTCATATACTTACATAAAAATGATCTAAAATTAACAATCATCAAAGGTTTTGTATGAAGCTGAGCAGCTAAGCAAAACAATAGCAATGTTATATGCTAACATTAGGGCATAATGAACTTGCTCTTCTAAACAACCCATGTTATCAATTAAAAAGACAATAAAAAAATCAAGCATGGCTTTATTTCAACCAAAGTTTATATCCATTCATAGCTAACTATATATCATAACATCAAACAGGTAAAATCCTAAAAATAAAATCTGGGCAGGCAGCAACAGCACACATGTACAATGTCTGAACTTTTCTTTTCAGGGAAAAGTTTATTAAAATGAATGACAGCAAACGGATGTTTGTCGCTAAAACATGTTTCACTTTGGAAGATAAAAGACACAAACCTGAGCAACTGGGGCACCATATTGTGTCATGCAATTGCAGGGTCAAACAATTGGTCACATGGTATTATAACCACATCTCAAAAGATCCCAAAATGCCATGTTGTCATTTAGTGACAAATCCAACAAAAATATGCATTGGATTATCATTTCTTATCATTCTATTCTATTTGCAGTCGTGTTTAGGTTGTATTATCACTAACCACCCAGTGGCTAATAAATGCGTTACTATTAGATCTGAATACCCATATTAAAACAATTGAAGACGAGATGCAGTAAACAGACCCGTGTATGTATTCACACGAAACAGCGTATGGTCTTTTTTTTAAACAAACAGATGTTTTGAGGGGTGTGGGCCCTTTAAAGCAAGTTTTGCTTGCCATTTTATCAATAGCACCTACTGGCCTAAACAAATTGGATTCGTCGTTTACCTTCAGCGATCAGTTCATCCACCGTTACTTGGTATCGGCCGACAGCAAACACCTTTCCAATATAGTTGCTGCTTCCAGTACCAGAACCACCCCCGAGACTTCCGCTCTCCGACTTCGGCATACGGGCAAACTTCTTCATTCTCGCCTCTGTGCTCCTGGCCTTTCTCCAAACGGACAGTCAAGACAGATCCAAACAGCCGTAAACGACTAAAACCCCGATCTGCTCATCGCCGCTCTTTTGTCCAGCATGCTGCGAGATCTCATGAGACGCGCCTGACAGTTTAGTGCCGGAGGGGCGCAGAAAGGCGTAGCTGAAGTCTTTCTATTTCCCCCAAAGCCCAATGAAGCAACTGCACAGAAGTAAACAAACGGGCGTTTTGTCGTTAATGAGCGATGCTAACACGACTCATGCAGTCCACGCGCCGTATTGTCAGGCCGACTCCAGTTTCGACTTGCTAACGAGGAGCCGTACAGACCATTCGCCTCGCTAGCTGGCTAACAACAGCGAAATGCTCTATCTAGCTAAATCATGCTTTTGTATGCAGCACAAAGATGAAGCTGGTTGAAGTCCATGTTATTTGAAACCAGTGTAAACAGCAAACAGGCAAAGTGGGTGTGTTAGACGCAGGCTAAGCTAGCGGTCGAGCCCGATAGCGAAACTCTTGAAACGATGACTGCTGCAGCCACTTCCCCTTAAGGATAGTTTAGTTAGCCAGCTCGCTAGCTGACTTCCTCTATCTGCTTGAAGATGGCACCGTTTATCATAATAAAATATTACTACAAAAATGAAGCACCTCAAACGGACGAACGGCTCTGAGCAGCGGTCACTTGTTTAGTTTATAACCGCAGAGCTTTTCTCTCGCGCTCTGGAACTCAGTCACGCTGGTAAAGTTCGAACTCCCGTGACGCGCCGGAGATTCAGTGGGAGGTTTGTTGTTGCCCAATCCGCCTGTCTGACAACCTAGCTTCGTTTTTGTCCAATTCCCTTCCCATTGTCACGATTGGTGCGTGGATGTCGTTCTCTGATGGGATGGCACGGGTGACTGTCTCCGCTCGGCAGTTTGCTTGATAAAGATCTTAACCAACGTGTATTCCCTGAATGATGTGAATGAAAGGTTTTGGGAGTCTGAAATGTATAGTACTGCAATTAAATAACACACAATTTGTACTTGGCAGCTGGTCTGCAGTTGAAACTACATACTGTCTGATCATAGTAAGAAATCTTAAATCAAAGTGCATCGTCTAAAACATGCAATTAAGGTTACCTATGTATTTTAGTCTAATAAAACCCCATGTAGTTAATGATGCAATTCTCATTACGCATATTGTATCAGATATAAAAATAGATTACCTGCCCAAAATTCTTGTGACATCATTGTGTGATTTTTTTTATGTGTCATAATTTATTTTTCAGCAGTAAACAGATTCTGATTTAGTCTCAGGTTACGTTTTGTTTGTAATTCTCTAGACATTTGTCTATACATCTCATCAATCTTTTACACAATATAAAACCAAATAAAATGTCTGTGTAATCGGGATATTTATTCTTTGCTGTGTTGGTAAAGATCAGAAAAATTGAGGCAGTCACGTGATGACAACGATTCAGGCAGAAAGTTGTTTTAACGCGACTACCAACTGTTCTGAGGCACCTAACCTTTGCAACTCAGTTCGTGTAAAAGTAGTGCCCTCTTCTGGTCAAACACTGCTTCATGAAGACAGTAACTGCAGTCTGTCTGTAATGCTATAATAATTAACTGCAGAACGTGCAAACAGAAAAGAATGGCCTATTTAAATTGTGATGTCAAGTAAAGTGACAGTTTGTGAAGCTGGATGCATGTAATGTCTCCACAGATGTGACAGTTGTGGATGTAGCTATGGATGTAGGTCGATAAAGAGGAGAGGACCGAATGAGAGGTTGAGATTATTACTTGAGATTAATGAGGATCTGCTGTTCCCCCAGGCATTTTTCCATCTCCATACAGATAAGTTCCCCTGACTCTTCTAAGTTATACCAGACACATTTTCCTGACTCGACACTGTGCACACTGGCTCTCTTGTATATCTTGCATACGTATAATATATATACTGAGATATGATATGTATTGCGTATGTAAGAATTGCATTAACACATTTAATGTTAATTTAGGTGTTGGGTCTAAATCCTTTTAATAAAAGGCATTTAATAAAAATTGCTTAATATCATTGCTATCATTCTCTCTCTCTCTCTCTCTCTCTCTCTCTCTCTCTCACTCACTCTTTCTCTCATCCCACTGTTTCCTGTCATCTTAAACTGTCAAATAAAGCTGTAAAGACTAAAAATAACTTTAGAAAAAGGCAAATGAGTTATGAAAAACCCCCCTAAGTGTATGGAGGGAGAAATGGAGTAAACAAATCAAACAGGAACCATATCAGGATCAGAGAACACATTATTAAATAAACAGCATTAAGGCAAACAGTCTAGCAGACTCAACAATGCTTATTTTATTTTACCTTTCATCAGTGCTTAAATAAATAAAAGACAATGAGTATAATTAAATGGGGCAGGCATAGAAAGAATAGCAGAAATATTTAAACCAATTTTTAAAAAAAACTGTGGTTATATAAATAATTGTACCATGTTATTTAAAATGTTGCACAGGCAACTATTATGGCACTTAATGCAAAGACAATTCTTATCTCACAAAGGTAATGTAAACAAATACATTTTAAAGTGTAATTTTGTTAGTTATTTCAATTTTTTCAATTGTGAAATTACAATAACTAAATATTCTAAATCATGTTTCCATTTATGCAACTTACAGCGCTTTCAAGATATGCAATTTATTACATGTGCACCCTATAGGAATCAAATGCACAACTTTTTGCGCTGCTTAGGCTATCAGTTACAAGGGGATAAAAGGCAGATGTTTTCACCTGCTGTTCAGCACCACAGCTTCTTAACAGCTCTGATTCAGATAAACAAAGATATGCTTTAAATATGAGTCTCCTTGGTTTTACCATTTTTAAAGTAAGCTGGACATAAGCTTTATATATTTCCCCAAAATCTGAAACAATACTATCATTTATGGAACCATTGCATGAAAGAAAAGGTTGCATATTTCTGCATATATTTCTGCATATTTATGCAGGGTACATGACTACGTTCATGCTCAGATGTGACAAAACTAAGCAACTAGTAGTCAGAAGTTTTCTGTGCTAGTCTTCTCCACAAATCATCATCAGGCAGTCACAGAAGATTCCAGGCACTTCTAACTGAAATTAATAGGCCAACAACAGTCACACTCAGTATAGAATATTCCATAACACGAGACAGCAGAACAAAAAGTTAAACCCTCATGCAAGTTCATCTATCATCACCATAAGTTTCATTTAAATGGAATGTTGCATCACAGACGGGAACATCATTTCCAGAGGATGAGGGAACAAGGATAACAATAACATTTGATAAATGTGGCTTTTTGTCATTGTCAGGGGATGGACTTTGTCAAGGGGACATAAATCCCTCATTTATTTATCTGGTTATACAGGTTCTAGTGACAACACATAATTTGTGACCGTTGTTGGCACTGTTGGTGTTGAAATTTTGGGTCTCTGACTGCATACTGCTCTGGGGCCCATAAAACAGTGCTGCTTGATTAACAGGCCCATAGATTCCCAGCTTTCACCCATATAACTACAACACTGGTGGTACCCTAAGCAAACATCTCTAGTAAACAAATGACAATACTAAATCTGAGAACTCTGCAAAGCTGTCAGTATTAGTGGAGAATACTTACATTAATTGCCTTGCAGAGTGAGCGCTGATAGAGCTTTTTGTATTCAGCTTTGATGTCCATCATGTCAACTTCTGCACGACTGACCATTATCCTTGATAGGCTGGTTTCATCTGTGCCCATACCCTTCAGATTAACATATAAAACATTTGTATTTTAATACAAATGACACTGTCTTATAAACCAATGAAAGAGAATAATGTGTATTGAGAATATAATGTGAATATTATGTGCCTGTATGTGTACCTTCATGCTTTTATGCAGTTTCTCAGCAAAATATGCAGGAGTATTCATAACACACTTCACTATGAAGAAATAAAGTGTACTTGGTTCAAGTAAAGTATGGCGAGTATTGCTGGAGCAAATTTACAGCTGCAAAACAACTGGGTTAAATTCCAGAAAGTTGCAGAAGAACACTGATGTTCATACCAATGGTAACCAGCAGCTCCTCCAGGTCTCCAGACATTTCCTTCTCAATGCTCTTCTGCAGAGTCTTGCCACTGAGGTTTTTATATTCCACTAATGCTGCAATATTTAAAGTGACGTTTTAAGCATTACAGAAACTGTGTACATTCACATTGTGTTTTATTAGAATTCTGTGTTAATACTTTGTCTCAGCTGAGGAAAGCTCCTTTTACAGAGGATCTCAATAAACTTGGACTCATCAGTTCCCAATCTCTTCTCTCCTGCATTATAGAGAGCCTATAAACAAAACAGTGAACATATTTACACACATATAATATTACTGTGCAAAAGTCTTGGATACATTAAATGCCAATTAGCTGTTTTATTTATTAAACTTTTGTGTTTTAGCAGAAAATATAATTATAGATTTCTAAAGATTCTTTGCCATTAAGTAATAATCAGGCGATATTGTTATAGGAGTCCTTTAACAAATGATAATGTATATGATGTTAATAATAATAATATTATAATATTTTATTAACTTGCTTAACTGGGATATTCCTAAGTGTAACTTTGCAGTACTGCAAATATTATACACATCACACAATTATTATATTCTTTATATATAAAACCAAAATGGACATACAGATCAAATCTTGACAGCATCTCTTCAGCTAAAATGCTATTGTCAGGCAAATAAGCTAATTTAAATAAATGTTAATGTAATATTAATGTGCAAGGCTAAAAGAGGATCACAAGCAATGGGTTTCTGTACCTTTGCATCCTCTTTTGCCAGATCTGCATTCACACTGGTGCTCTCATCCCTTCCAGCCTTACAATGCCAGACAAAAAAGTAAGATCTTAGAGAACAAAGAATTTACTTCGTTTCATTACATGTATCATTTACATAGACAAGTGTTTATAAATATGCATTCACCTCAGCAAGCATAAGAATGGCATTACCAAATTTTCCCGAAACTTCATGCTTTAGAGTTTGTACCAGTGTTTTCTGTGTTTCTGTTGTGCAACAGAAATAATGATAGTACTTAGTGTTCTGTTGTCTTGCTTTAAAATAAAAAGATTCATAATGTGAAAAATGTATAATAAAATTACCATCAGCAAGCGCTGCAGACAAATCCTTGAGTTGTTTATTTGTCCGTGAGGCTAATATTTCTATCAGGATGCTGTTGTCTGTTCCAGCCCCCTGGAGTCAGATTTATCAATGTATCAATGAAAATGGGGGGAAATGCACAACATGGGTAAATATCATGCCAATGATGTTAAAAATATAAATTCTTTTACCTTAAAATGAATATTGATTTAGGTAATTAAGAAAATAGCACACATACTTTTGTTGCTTTGATTATATATGTAGCATCGTTGACTGCAGATTGTCTTGCGAGCGCAACAATCACATTTTCAAAGTCACCTTTCGTTTCGCCTTTCAGGTCATCAATAAAAACCTATAAACAAAACAGAAGAGTGGCTGAAGACAAACAAATTAGCTTTAAACAAATTAGTTCCATTACAAATGAACATTTGCATCATTGACATATGAATTAATAGGTAGCAAGATTTTACCCTTCTTGTGGCTTCTTGGTATGCCTTAGAAATAGCCTGTTTTTGACTGCTGCTTCTGTGAGTCAGCATGTCTATAACAACCTTCTCATCAGTACCTGGAAATTTAAACCACCAATATCAATAATAAAACACAAAATCATACAAAATATTTATCGAAACAGGATTACACACACATTACACTGAATGTTACTAACCCAGGCCCTGAATTGCTTTGCGCAGAGCGGCAACATCTTCATTAACGTTGAAGTCAGGTTTGGCTTTGATGGTTCCTCTATCTCCTGTCTAAACAATGAGCAAAATTCATTTAAATACTACTGAAAACATGACATAACGCTATAGCCTACAAGCAATATACTACTTTTTACAATGTTGAAACAATTAAAACATTATTTACCGGATGAGGGGCTTTTAGCATACCCTCCAAGTCATCCTGCAACAAAAAAATTATATTACAAAACCCTGAATACTATTAATACACTTTATAAGTCAATGTAACTCCACTAAATATAAATTTCACTTACCCACACATGTGCCATTTTGCAAGAGTGGATAAATGCTATGTTGTTATAAACACAAAGAAACTAATAAGAGATCCTTGCACAAACCACACGTTCTGGAGCTTAAGCAAAACATATGTCTATATATGTCTGTATTTGCAAGTTTAGAATTAGATTTGACACAATATTTGCAGATACTACTGTATTATCTTTACATATACAGTACTTTTAATACAGTACATAAAATCTGCTAGCAATCGATTGGATTACATCAATACATGTAAAGTTATGTTGACATTACAGAACCAACTGAGCACGTGTCACTTACATTCTTTGCACTTACCTTTGCGATGTAAAATAATGTTCGATGTGTCCTCTATTTGGATCTATGTTTAACTCATCTGTGCTCGCCTAAGGTGTGTGAGTTACATAACGCCTCTTTCACAATAGACATAACATTCTTTTTGAGCCTCTCCCTTGCCAATCATCCAAAGTGGTGCTATGAATTTACTACTTAAAAAATAAGAAGCATACACTTTCATTTTGCTGCTATTATGTATCTGTACAATCCTATGTCAAGCCCTGTTATACATACACTTTACACTAAAAGTATTTCTATTATTGTCACTAAATATTACTATCAAATATTTTGCTATTACTGTAAATTATTGCAATACAATGACTAAATTATTGTAATACATCATTGTTCACTGGATAAGTTGAAAGTTGATGATAGACTAATCATATTTTAAATTTGTGCACAGTACACCACACAAGTCATTCTTTTTTTTTTTGCTTTTAAAGGCACAAACAGGCATCTTGAGATGAAAAAGTAAAGTAAAATAATGAAATTTCCTACCCTACACCCAGTGATGTAAAAATTCTGCGTGCTAGTCAAACTAAATGTATTACATCAGCATTATATGACAAGTATAATCCTGCAGCAGCATTATATAATTGTTATATAATTGAATAATGACATAATATAGAATTAAAATGGCACAATGTGTTGATTTGTTGTTTAATGCTTTTTTTGAGGTAGCTCAGCTGAAATTTATTTACACTATATAGCTAGCAAGCATGCGTTTCCTTTTCTCTTTATGGCACAAAACAAAATGATACAAAATTTTATTACAAATTATTACAAATAATCATACGATATGGTGATTGGAGGCCTCTTTTGCACAACTCTGGTTACTAAAGCTTTTACCCATCCCTTAATGGATCCTCCCACTTGGGGGTTCAAGTTACCTGATGGTTCCATTTTAAGCTTTAGGGTTTTCATGTTGGTGCCATTCTTCACCTTTATTGTCATAAATTAAGGATCCATTCAAACATTGGACCTGAATAGTTCACCAGAACTCTGTGGCCTCGCTTTAACTCATTTGTCACAGAACATTGAATTATGGGAGCAGATGTGGACTCAGGTCCAATAACATAGATCACCTGAAAGTATCATTGGTGCCCTGCCTCAACCTGAAGCAGAGTAAACATAAACACAATCCAACAAAAGTGCTTTTGTCCTTTAGCCAAGTTCCCTATAGTTATGGCAGACTGTTCGCCTGGCATCTTTTTCTAAACAAGCAGATCAAGGCATTTCCCTTAAGGGAAGACTTCAATAGCTTTGACACTGACATTTTTTTGTTTACCAGGTTGTTATGGGTGAATACTGCAGCTACTGACCTTATGAAGGGCATCAACTTTTATTGTGGAGCCATCCACACCAACGACAAGAACTGGAGCATTAGAGGAATATTAGATGTATTATTATTATTATTATTACATATACTAGAATATTAATACTTTATGGAAGTAGTCACAAACATCAGACTATTTCTGGTGATATGTGGTAATTTATAGAAGTTTAAGTAGAAAAGCCTACAGATAAATGTTTTTCAGTCATATTGCATCTTTAAAATGATTTGCTAGCATTTGTTTAGCTATATCAGTTCACACATACAAAAACTGTTTAATCTTGAAGACACTCCTTAAAGATTTCTATCCACAACAACATTCGCAACGATCATCTTAAACATGACCACACCAAGTCTTGTTAGGCCAGTTGAACTGGTCCAGACCAACTGAACTGTTCCAGGCCTTTACAACAGAGACCTCCTGTCTCTGTAGCTACTTGTTTGGTTGAATGCAGTAACACTGAGGGCCCTCATTATGCAGGGCACATAAGGACAACTAGCCATCCTGCCTTATTCTCGAATACACTTTCTCCACCTGCAGCTTATAGGCTGAATTCACGAACTGGTCATGATTCTACAGCAGCTCTCCACAGAGTGTTTGATGTGTAAATTCAAACCAAAGAATAAAGCAAAAAATAATGGTGGCCATAAATCATCATTTAATATTTGTTTGCTGCAGGTTTACCTATAGAAAAGGCTCCTTTGCAGTCAAGCTCAGCCATAGACATCCCTGTAGTAGCAGGATCCATTAGAAAAACAACTTTCTTATTATTATAGAACTAAACTTCACTAGTATTTACCAGCATACTACTCACTAGAATTCACTAGTAGACTACAGGTCCAGGGCGGTTAGTTTACGGGGAGAGCTTGGGCAGCATGACTCTATTGTTTAAAAGACTAAATTACAAGTCCTTGCAAGTTGTACAGAAAAATTCTTTCGTTGACTGAAATGAACAAAATGTATTTGACAAAACGTGTCAAGCAAGTCCATGGAAAGTAAATGACAATGTTATATTAACTCTGTTTTAAATTACCTGCCTCACTATCTGACAGCTGCCTTCTGTGCATCAAACACATAGATGTCCTCACACAAAGAACACAGGAGGCTTGAAATATAGTTGACTTCAATATGCTGCAGCCTTAAGCATAAATATAGAAGGTACACACTAAATATCTATTTTGTCACTGTTTTATACTTTGGCCTAAGTTTTATCAGTTGTTCCCTAAACAAAATAATCTATCTGGATTGTTTTAATTAAGTTTAATTAGTTTAATTGGAATCTCCTGGCATAATTAATGTTTTGGTTTAGTACTTTATATCACACTTTACTACCCCACAGTAGATTATTAAGTAACACTGGATGAAAACATTAAAATAAATGACAAAGGCAGAAACAGACATGGAAAGAAAAACAATGGCATTTAGTCCAAATATATTTAAAAAATCAATAAACTGATTTTTATTATTTTACTATATGATTTCATATGTATCATAGACAATGTTGTCAAAAGGACAAATGGTATTTTCATCTCACAATGTAATATAAAAAAAACTCAACACTTTCATAACTCAACACAATTATTTAATTTACAATTTGGACAATATTTTGGACACCTTTTTATTTATATATAACCAATTACAATTACATTGATAGTTTAAAGCGTTCTAATATAGCTTAACTATTAACTCTTCCATTACAAGGATAAGAAAATAAAATGTTTTTCAGCTCCCATGTACCACAGATCTTTAATGCTATAAACTTTAAAAGTATGTTTTAAACATGAATCACAAATGTGATGTGATGTGACAACTCGTGTGTCTATTTTATTTATCATTTCCCATAATAACCTGGACATAAACTGTATTTTATATATTACCCCAAATGCTGAAATTAAAAAAATGAAATTAATCAATGAAGTCATTGTATGAAAGAAAAGCATGAATATATTGGAATGAGCTGATGTGAAAGAGTTTAGCAGAGTATTAGTATTTAGTAGTTTTTTCTGCGTTAATCCTGTCCACAAATCATCTTCAGGCAGTCAGCTAAGTTTCCAGTCACCTCTGACTGAAATTAAGAAAAACAAAGTCGCCAACAGTTATCATCATAGAAACAATCCGTACAGAATATTCCATAACATAAGACAGCAAAATAAAAGTCAAACTCTCAAGCTAGTCATTTATCTTCAGAATAAGAATGAGATTTTTTTGCCAAGTGTGCTGCACACAAGAAATGTGTTGTGGTTAATAGAGTGCATACATCTGCAAATTCCAACAAATCATGAATATATGAGCTTTATTTGCATTTAACATCATTATCAGAGGATATGAAAATGAGGACAACACTAAAAAAGTTCTGGGTTTCTTTTGTTCTGGGAGAAAAAAATCCTGCAATTGTTTATTTGGTTATTGGGGTTAATGTTTAGTAACAATCCATAATTTGTGAAAGTAGCTGTGGCTATAGCTTAAAATATTGAATATCCCTGACTGCATATTGCTTTTGGGACGTTAACAATACCACTTGAATTGGTAAAATAGATTAAACATCTAATTAAACTAGTAAACCTGAGATCAGTTAATCATCCGTGCTTAGGTTTAATTCTAACAATGAAAGATGGTCTGAAATCTGCATTAAACTCATTTGAGAACACTGCAAAGCTGCATAACATATGCGTATAGGTGGAGAATACTTACACTTATTTTACTGTAGAGTGAGTTCTGATAAAGCTTTTTGAATTCAGTTTTGATGTCCATCATGTCAACTTCTCCACGGCTGACCATTAGCCTGATCAGAGAATCTTCATCTGTGCCCATACCCTGCAGATTTACATATGAAACAGTTGTATTTTTAATACAAATGTCAGTGTGTTTTATAAACCAATACAGGAGAATACTGTGCTTGTATGTGTACCTTCATGCTTTTATGCAGTTTCTCAGCAAAGTATGCAGGAGTATTCATAACACACTTCACTATGAAGAAATAACATTTACATTTATGCATTTGGCAGTTGCTTATATCCCAAGCATCCTACATTACATTACAGTTATACGTTTTTATCAGTACATGTGCTCCCTGGGAATCGCACCCACAAGCTTTGTGCTGCTAACGCAATGCTCTACCAAAGGTGCACAAACTGATTGCTGACTAACATTTACATTTATGCATTTGGCAGACGCTTTTATCCAAAGCGACTTACAGTGCATTCAAGTTAAACATTTTTAAGAGTACATGTGCTCCCTGTTAATCGAACCCACAACCTTTGCACTCCTAACGCAATGCTCTACCAATTGAGCTATACAGGAGCAAATAAAGTGTACTTGGTTCAAATAAAGTATGGCTAGCATTACTGGAGCAAATTTAGAGCTGCAAAACAACTGGGTTAAATTCCAGAAAGTTATTGCAGAGGAACACTGATATAAATCAGTGTTTAGATTGAAAGTCATACCAATGGTAACCAGCAGCTCCTCCAGGTCTCCAGACATTTCCTTCTCAATGCTCTTCTGCAGAGTCTTGCCACTGAGGTTTTTATATTCCACTAATGCTGCAATAATTAATGTGACATTTTAAGCCTCTGGAGACTCATTAGAATACTGTAGAGTACATTAGATTGTGTTTTATTAGAATACTGTGTTAATACTTTGTCTCAGCTGAGGGAAGCTCCTTTTACAGAGGATCTCAATAAACTTGGAGTCATCAGTTCCCAATCTCTTCTCTCCTGCATTATAGAGAGCCTACAGAGGAAACAACCAGCGTATTTAAATAAGCTTATTAGATTCTTCCCCATAATACATACATGTCTTTAGGTCAAAAGATTAAGTGATCACATTAATATAAATTTAATATTAATGTGCAAGCCTATTATACCTTTGCATCCTCTTTTGCCATTACTGCATTCACATTGGTGCTCTCATCCCTTCCAGCCTTACAGTAACAAGTTAATAAAACAAATAAAATATATTTAAATAAATTTACAATGTATCAGTTATTCATTACATAAACGGAAAACTGTATGTGCATGTGTATGTAATTACCTCAGCAAGCATAAGAATGGCTTTGCCGAAGTCACCTGAAACTTCATGCTTTAGGGTTTGTACCAGTGTTTTCTTTGTTTCTATTGTGCAAAAGAAATAATGATAGTACTTAGTATTCTGTTCTATTAAACGTAATGTGAAAATGTATAATGAAATTACCATCAGCAAGCGCTGCAGACAAATCCTTGAGTTGTTTATTTGTCCGTGAGGCTAATATTTCTATCAGGATGCTGTTGTCTGTTCCAGCCCCCTGGAGTCAGATTTATCAATGTATCAATGAAAATGGAAACAACTTGCACAGACTTTGGAAAATATGCAAAATATCTTTAAATGCATTTGAAACGCCGTCTTCCAACATTCTGCACTGAAAATGGTCTATTATATAGTTTTGTATAACTCGTACTTTTGTTGCCTTGGTTATATATGTAGCATCGCTGACTGCAGTCGGGCTTGCGAGCGCAACAATCAAATCTTCAAACTTTCCATGGGTTTCGCCTTTCAGGTCCTTAATAAGAATCTATTAGCAGAACAAGAAACAAGACAAATAAGGGAGATTTGCATCACTGCACACGCAAACACAGATAGATTAGTAGATGTAAGCAAAATGTTACCCTTTTTGTGGCATCTTGGTATGCCCTAGAAATAGCCTGTTTTTGACTGCTGCTCCTGTGAGTCAGTATGTCTATGAGAACCTTCTCATTAGTACCTGTAAATTGAGAGCACCAATGACATCATGTTTATTGGAAACATCAGTTCTTAAAATCATACAGTATATTAATTGAATCTGACAACATGATCACAAGGCAATACTGCATCGACAATACACATATACATGGTACACTTATTACATACACATTACACTGAATACTACTTACCCAGGCCCTGAATTGCTTTGCGCAGAGCGGCAACATCTTCATTAACATTGAAGTCAGGTTTGGCTTTGATGGTTCCTCTATCTCCTGTCTAAACAATGAGCAAAAGTCATATATGCAGAAAACATGACATAGAAGGTATGAAATAATATACACACGAAATTGCTTAAAACTATGTTATTTACCGGACGGGGGGATTTTAGCATACCTTCCAAGTCATCCTGCAACGATAAACAAACTCTTAAAAAACCTTAAATATGAGCAATACAGTTAATGAGAGAATATACCTCTATGGTACCTGTATAGCTCTATTTACTTACCCACACATGTGCCATTTTTGTTGGAGTGGATAAACACTGTATTATAATAAACACAAAGAATGCACAACAGAGAAGTTTAAAATGCACCTGTTTCGCAGACATCTGACTACTCCCTAATGTTTCAAACCCTTTATCCTTTGTCTAGCACGGGAACGCGATTTCCACTTGTAAATATAACTTTGTATACTTGCCTTGTTGGTTCTTAGGACAATTTTTTTATGTTCTTGCTCTTTCCAAGTTGCATTGGATAAATAAATGTAATTGGGAACATTTATTACTCCTGTATTGGAGTAATAAATGTTCTCCTATATTGGGAACCTGTAGCAACCTACAGTCCTAAAAGCATGCATTTAATTCCCAAATCTGCTATAGCTAGATTTCGCAATTATCAAGTATTAGTAAACACTTACATATTGTATTTTTATGGACTTTTCAAATTTTCTTTGCGCTTACCTTTGCAAAGAAGTAGTCGACGCCCTGTCTCCAGCTTATCATAAACTCATCTGAGCTCACCTGAGGTGTGTGACAAAACATTCTTTTGTGTCCCTCCCTTTTCAAGCATTCAAACCGGTGCAATTAGTTTAATGCTTACTATTCAACCAATAAACAACACTAAATGTATTAATATAAATGTCACTAAACATCACAATCAAGTAACTTTCTATTGCATTTTTTCACTGCATAACATTATTGAAAAATATAGATGCTAACCATAAAAAACTCAATGTACCACACAGACAGGGAGGGTTTATTCATTCATTTTATTGCTAAAAAAGGCACAAATACGGGCATCATGTTAATTTTGTCACCATAAATGATAGCACCAAAATTTTTAAACCGTTTCTTTGTTAAATAGGCACTCCACAGTAATTGATGAAACTTAAAATGCAAAGTAAATGAGGGTGGACAGAAAGAAAGAGAGAGAGAGAGAGAGAGAGAGAGAGAGAGAGAGAGAACAATTTAACTTACTGACAATGAAATTCCTAAAATGTCCTACTATACACCCAATGCTGTAAAAATCCTGGGTGCTGGTCTTATCACATAAGCACCATATGACAAGTAATAATCTCTAATACAGCAACATTACAGAACAATTGTAAAAACTATAAAGCCAATAAAATCTAATATATGTGCTTTACTCAATACATGATGAGACATTAATACAAGAATAATGCGGTATGATAACATAATATAGAATCAAATCAAAAACCTCTTGCATGTGCAATGTGACAAGCTCAAAACATAAACCATGACCAGATTTTTGGTAGTGTTCGATTATATCAGTACAGACATCAGTCATGTGAAACAAAAGCATACTTATTTATAACTGTCCAGTGTTGTACAGTATTAGATGCTACAATTCAGTGACCAGACTGGCAGTACATTTATAGTGGTTGTCTACAGTGGCTAAGATCTGATACAATAATGATATAATGATACAGCTCATCAAAACTCTCGGTTTCCTGTTGGCTGATGCCTACAAACACAGGATGACAGAAACAAATGCATCACTTTGGGCAGTCTATTCTGATTTGGAATTAAATAAATCGCACTTGACAATATCAGCATGGCACACCGGTGATCAGGCATAAAGTAAATTTCACAATGAGGCAGAGCTGCAAAAACCCAGATCAATATACAGGGATTACACAAAGGATGACCATGTCATCAGGTAATTGCACTTAATAAACATATTTACATCACTCACCTAGTCCAATGTATTGGCACTCATCCTTCTTTTAATACTTTGTTATGTTTTTACTGGCTTACTATACTTACTATATATATAAATAGCGGTGCAGTGATACAAACTCTATTTCTTTAGACTGAAACAAAGAGGCTGAGCTACCACCGAGTATTTCATACCGAGCTGTAGTATATTGATTCTCATAGAACAATGATTTCAAATTAAGATGAAAACTCAGACTGGGAACACAAGGTTTTAAGACACTATTATGTGTTCATTTGTTGTTTTATGCTTCTTTTTGAGGTAGCTCAGTTGTGAAATGATTTACACTGCATAGCTGGCAAGCATACGTTCCCTTTTTCACTCACGGTCATACAAAAATACATTAACAACATCATATCTCATTATTACAAATATTCATAGAAAATGTTTCTCTTTTGTTTTTTTCCTAAATCCTCATTAATACTCTAGAAGGTCAGACTTCAGTGCCATCGTTCAGGTTGTTGTGGAGTTTGACCTCCAGGTTGACTTGTTTGACCTTAACCCCATTGACTTTGTAGTTCTCAGGATTTTTGTTGAGAAGGTTGACGTTTCTTACAGAGCAGTGCTTGCTGTTGAGGTTCTTCTCCAGATGTTCTATGCAAACTTCCACCTTGGTGTTTAGGGGATAATCTTCCACCGCCTTTGGAGGCCTCTTTTGTACAACCTTGCGGCACTTCTTAACCATGATGCAGAAAGCTAGAAGGACCAGAAAAAGTAGGACAATGGCTGCCACACCACCCCCAATTGATCCTCCCATTTGAGGGTTGAAGGTACCAGGTGGTTCCATTTCAAGCTTTAGGGTCTTCATGTTGGTGCCATTCTTCACCTGGTCACCTTCATTGTCGTAGATTAGAGATTCATCCAGCATAAGGCGACCTGAACGATCCACCAGATCTCTGCGACTTCGCTTCAACTCATATGTCACAGAGCGTTGAATTCTGGGAGCAGAGATGGACTCTGGTCCAATAACATAGATCACCTGGAGGTACCACTGGTGCCCTGCCTCAACCTAAAGGAGTAAACACAATCATTCATCAAATAAGCTAAAGGCTTTTGTGTTCACAAATCCAACAAAAATGGCCTTGTCCTTCAGCCAGGTTCCCTATAGTCATGGCAGACTGTTTGCTTGGCATTTTTCCTAAGTAAGCAGATTAAGGCATTTCCCTTAAGGGAACACTTGAACAGCTCCAACACTGACATTTGCTAGGAATTATAATTTGTGTCAGAGAGAAGGTCTGTTTACCAATTTGACTTGGGGAATGTTGCAGCTACTGACCTTATAAAGGGCATCAACCTTCATTGTGAAGCCATCAACACCTGGCATCACAGACAAGGACTGGAGATCAGGGATATCAGATGCAAAGTTGGCCTCAAAGGGAACATCATGGAAGTACTGGTCACAAACATCAGGCTGCTTCCGGTCCTATGTGGTAATTTATAACTTTGCATTAGAAATTTATAATTAACTGTTGAATTTTACAATTTCTTGTTTAATCTTTAAGACACTCCTTGAAAATTACCATCCACAACAGCATTTTTAACGTACAGCTAAAACATGACCATGCCATGCACCAAGTCTTGTTAGACCGGTTTAACTCACCTAGACCTGCTCAACTGGTCCAGTCTTTTACAACAGAGACTTACCAGAAGCAGGAATCTGTGTTTGAGGTGCTTGTTTGGTTGAATGCAGCCGTACTGAGGGCCCTCGTTATACAGGGTGCCTGTGGGGTCAAAGAAGGGCACATAGCCATCCCGCCCTGTGCACAAATACACTTTCTCAAGCTGCAGCTTATAGGCTGAATTCAGATTCTGGTCTGGATTCCACAGTACTCTTCCATAGAGTGTCTGACCTGTGTAATATCAAAAAATGCCCAATATCAAACCAACAGGAAAATATAATAGTGGCCATAAATCATTGTTTAATATTTGTTTGCTGTAGTTATACCCATAGAAAAGGCTCCTTTGTAGTCCATCTCAGCCATAGACATCTCTGCAATAGCAGGATCCATTAGAAAAACTTTCTCATTGTTACAGAGCTGGAACTCAGTATTCAGTGAGTAGACTACAGGTACAGGGCGGTTGGTTTGCTGGAAGGCAATGGGCAGCAGGAATCTATAGATTGAAAAAACAAAAAGTTTTTGCAAGGTACAGACTCTAGAAAATGGACGACATTGCTATATTAAAGCAATAGTTACCTTAAAATGAAAATTCTCTCATTCTTTAATTACACTTAAGACTTTTTATTAGGGACCGAGCACTAAGTGCGAAGTCCCTATTGTTTCTGTGTTGTTTATTATTATTCTTCTCCGGCTTTGATCGCACTTTTGGGGGCCTTACCATGCACAAAAACTCACCAGATTTTGCACACGCACCAGCCCCATTGGAACTCGGCGTCTATTAGGGGTTTTGAAATTAGGTGGGGTAAAATGGCTCCATAGCGCCACCTAAACTTGTCCAGGGCACTACGGTTAACGTACATGTACCAAATTTGGTAGGCCTATAGAAAACTTTAATTTATAAAAAAAGTCTCTTGGAGCGAACCTCTAATCCCAACAGGCGATTATTTATTTTTAATTAAATCTGTATTTTTATTATTTTTGACAAATTCCACGCGTCGTACTTTAACAAACTCCTCCTAGAGTTTTTGTCCGATCCACTTTGTGGTGGTGTCATTCTCATCTTAAGGCCTTTGCGATGTTAAATTGTGAAGCGTTTGAGTTTTTGTGCAAGAACATGACCGTGGCGGGCTGCCAAAATTTTGCATTTTTCCATGAAGAAAAAGGCGTTTTTTCTCAGGCCTACAGTATCTGATTGGACCCATCTTTCACACATTCGATAAAAATCATAGCTTAAACACATCTACAGGGTATTACTCAATTACGGTTGTAGCGCCACCTGCAGTCAACAGGAAGTGGTGTGTTTTACACAGGAAGTGGCTTTTTTAAAACTACGAGTAACCTATGCTTTTGCCCACAAATCACTGCTATTAAAGCCAACAAGTGGCTGTGGCACTGGGTGGTGCTAGCAATCGTTGGTGGCGGTTGCGCTGGGTGGGGATGGCACCGGTGCGAGGTCCCGCTTATTGCTGCTTGCAGCTTTAATTAAGTATTTGTATCTTTTTATTTAGCAAAACATAATCTGAGTTATGAGGAAATACCCTGACCCCTTTCCAGCATTATAATGGCTCAGAATAGAGTGCAAGATTTAAAGTCTCCACAAAGTGCAGGGATACATTGTTAAAGTATTCCAAATGACTCCTTTGAATTATTAAATATTTTCTGAAGACTATGTTTGTGGACAAAAACAGTTCATATTTTGAGCTTAATTAGTAACTGATACATCATATATCAAGCTGAAGTTAAACAGATTACTTCCATGATCATTGGATGAGCTTTTTGAAGTTATCATTTTGACTGGCATGGAACACTGCTGACTAAGCTCTCTTCGGCACAACAAAACATCTTTAAAACAAAACACAAAGTTATTAAGTGTCCTAAGGGACTCATAGATGGAAAAGCTCTATGGTGACATACTTCTCCGGAGCGTGGGCTGTGCAGGAAAGAGGTTTATCCCCAGAGTCAATCCATGCCTGGGTAGGCTGTACCGTGCAGGGAATAAGGAAAACTGTGTACTCCCCCGAGTAGTCTTTCCTAGAGCATAAATAACACTGTCAGTGACATGAACTTAGATACACTTACTTCATGTGCTAGCAACATACTTTAAGTTGCTTATATACCTGCTGTAGGAACTTGTGGCTCTCCAGAGCTGGTACGGAGAATCAAATGACTGTGCACTCCACACCAGCTGTAGGTCAAATTCGATGCCTCCCAAATGATCTGGGGCCATCAGATGAGACTTCTGTCCAGGAAGTGTGTGATGCTCAGGAACAAACTGGCCTAGAGAAGGTTACAGTCATTCAAGCAAGTCATGTATGTCACGTACAGTCATGTAAGTTACAGTCATTCAAGCAGAAAATCTCCAAGTGTACATGCAAGTATTTCTCAAACAAACATCAGGGTACTAATACAATGAAACAACAGGTACAGACCTCTGAACTTGGCATGGGTTTTGAACTCAATAACAAGTCGCCCATCATCCCGTATGAAGATCCGAATGATCTGTAATCTAGCTGACAGTACGCTGTCAGTCTGAATTCCTGCGGTAAAGACATTCAAAAGCATTCAGTCAACATGAGTTATGAAATAGATAATAGATAAAGGCCTATAGAGTTGTTTTTAAAAATTAAATATGATAAAAATAAAGTTACATGCATACCTGTTCTCCATAAGACTGTGTCATAGAAGAAGGAAAACTCCATCCCTGTGTGGTGCTCTAGAGAGGCCCATCCACGAGGAGCCGTGACATAGATGTAGGACACATAGAGCGGAACCTGAACTGTCAGGAAAGACTGTGCCGAGTCTCTGACCTGCAAAAACACCTCAGATTTAGTCTAAATAAGAGTATCTATATATATTCACTGCTGAAGTAGGGTAATGGGATGCAAATCATGTGGTCTGGTTAACACTCACCTGAAAGTCAGCAGTTACTGATCCACCACATACATCGATTAGCTCCGTCATGTCATAATAAGCATCAAAGGTCCATATGCAGCTCTTTAGATTGAGATGCTTGTATAACTGGATGGTCTTGGGTTCTCGCACCTTAGGGTTAAACTGGTATGGGCGGTCGTATCCAGGACCCAGAGATATGCTGTCATATGACACATCATCCAGGAAGCCAGTTTCTGAGGGAAACGCGAGTCAAAAATTTACTGTATATTTTAATGAGACAAGTTGGATAAAAGGTCAAAAGGTTGGATAAATAGATTCTTAGATTTGTTTGTTTTTTGTCATGTCTATGTCCTCTCACCAGAGATCCCATGCAGGTCTTTCAGTGTGACCAGGTTGGAACAGACATGTTGCTGACGGTAAATGGACTCAGACAGCAAGAAATGTATGTTGTGCAGGGGCATGGTGGAGACCAATGGAAGCATTCCATCCTGATGAGGAATCTGCACTGAGATATGGATCCTAATCCGAGGAAAATATAATAGTTAATTAAACAGAATTACTTCCATGAGAAAATATTATTCTGGACCTGTACCTGCATTGACGCTTTTATTATTTCTCTTATTTAAAACCTGTTTAAAAATCTATATTTTGAAATAAATAAAATATTTTGGCTGTTAAGATTTTCCAATACGATTATAATTTGAACTCATTTGCTTACAAAAGTTTCTTCTGACCTGTTTGGATGCTCTTTGTGCTTCACATCCAGGTATTTCAAAGTGGCAATGAAGGACTGAGCTTGGAAACCTCTAGCGGTTCCCGTGGTAACAGGGGTGTGGCATATTGAGCCCTCCGTGCCGATGGTAGCAATGTTGCTTCTTAGGGGAGTACCCAAGTGCCCGGCTTTATCTCTGGCCTGAGCTACACAACGTACATGGAAACGCCTGCTAAAATAGATGCTGTCCAGGACCTGTGGAGAAATAACATGTGCATTAGTCCTGGACTACTGAGCTTAAAGTGACAGCAACAGAAAAATGCTTTTAGATCACATTACATATTAAAGGGGCAGTTTACCCCAAAAATTATTTAATCTTTTATTCATCTTCAAGTCATTCCAAACGTGACTTTTACTTTTTGGAGTGCAAAGCAGAAAATATTCACAGCATTCTGAACCTGTGATAGTTATGTGGAGAAAACAGACTAAAAGTTTTCATAATGTTCTGAGCCATTATTTTGAGAACCATGAAACATACAGACAGTAAATCCTTCTAAATTTCTCTTGTGCTATAAGAAAGAAAAACATTAAGGGTGATTAAATGATGACAGAAGTTTCATTCTTGGTGAACTAATATTTAAACTTCAATCACATGGTTCATTGTGGTATAGGAAGGTTTAGTTAACAGCTATATAAAAAATACAGATGATAATAGACCAATATCAGACTAACCATATGATTGACCGTGGTGTATGGCGTGCTATCCGTCACTGTCTCAAAGGGTGATCGTGCTCCGCTGGTGTCAGTGGGTGTTGCAACCTCCCAGCTGAAGTGAATGGAGGTCTGGTTGATGCCTGCCTCCTCACAGCGTTCCTTCATCACTGAGTATTTAGGGTAATGGGGGTCACATGGGGTCACACAGACCAAAGGATATCCTGGAGATGGAGACTTCTTGCTGCCTTCTTTAGTGACCTCTTGGACATAGTCATAATCTGACAGAGACACCACCTTTGAGGAGAAGAAAGTGTCTATGATGTTTTGTGTCTATGATGAACATTTTACTCAAATTCAAACTGACAGGCCTTAATACTGATCTTAAATATTTCTGGTTTAAGGGGATACCACGACTAAGTACCAGATTTGACAACTGTCATTGTAATACCACATGTATATACTGTAAATCTCTTACAATGGGTGAAGCTGGAAGGATGAGACTTCCTGCGGCTTCCTGATCTAGGATGGTCACTGTTGCCATGGTGATTTCTCCAAGCACAGCTTCAACAGGGTCATCTGGACCAAGGACCAATGAGAAAGACTCATGCCATTCTCTGTCCTCATTGGACAGGATTTCTACTTTAAACAGGATATGGTCCATACCTGTCATCAATGAAAGAAGAACTCATTAAAACTCTATTAAAAAATTATAATAAATATGTAGAATTAGAAATAAATATTTAAGACTGAAGACTTACCGGGCACAAACTTGAGAACTCGACTCTTGGGGTTATAGTCTACACCCGACTGAGCCGATCCATCCCTGGTGCTGCATCGGATTTTGGATGTGCGATCAAGGTCTCCCTTACGAATTACTTTGATATTCAGAACTTCAATTCCATCTGGACCAGGGGGCTCACGAACTTGATATGAGGCTTGTTCAAACTCTATTGTAGGTGCTAAAAAGCATAATACAATTGTCTGCATTTAAAATGCATTTAAACAACACATTATCAGTACATGTGTAACAGGAAAATGAACGCCTGACTTTGTTGATGTTAGATAATAGTCAATAATTTATCAACAACTCTGCTCAACTACTGTTAACTACTTACCATCTTCATCATTTGTAATAGTCACAGTTACAGCGTCGTTGACTCCAATCATGGCTCCAATCCAGTGGTCACCTTGTGGGCTGCCAAGATGGACCTGGAACTCTTCTTCAGGCTCAAACACGGAGTCATCTTGGATCAATACAGTACAATTCTTCACCTGCCAATTAGAAGTTAGAGGTTAGAAGTAAGAAATTAGAAGTTTCAATATCACTTGTACATGTTTTTTGACTACTATTGTCCACTCTCATAATACCTAAAAGCAGAGGAAATATATAAACCAAACCATCTGATAAATGGACTCAGCTAGACTATTGCTGATCTATGTACACCATATCTTCTTAAGTGCTATTAAAAATAAACAGCACCTTTTCCCCCTTTTTAAAGGTGATTCTGGAGTCATCTGCATTTCTCCTCTCCTCAAAGTCATCCATCACCATAGCGGACATTGTGCGTGTGAAACAGCGAACAGAAGACTTATAGGTGAGGTCTCCTGTCCTAAAAATGGGAATGTGTAGGACGCCATCTTTCTCCTTCACTGTATATGCCAGTTTGTCAAACTGCATGCTAGGTACTGTAAGCAGAAAGCATTTACTCCATTAGTGACCCCATATGATGTAAATGTTTGTTAAATTACATGAATTATGTCTGTATTTAACACACTGTCTTGGCTGGTGTCCATGATGTAGACAGAGGCTTCGTATGGTTCAGTGAGAACAGCTCCATTGGGAGAACTAAGGAACACAATGAAGGACTCTTTCCCTTCAATTGTAGGGTTCTGGATGTCATCCATTATAGTTAAACTGCATGTCTAAAGTGCAAACAAATGAAAAAAGTGATTTCTCAGTTCATTACACTGAATTGGCCAAATATCTTACATTTTGTTATTATACATATTAGAAAAGTCAAAACGTCTAATACCTCCTCAGTTTTGCCTGGCTTAAACTCCACCTTTTTGGAACTAGGGATGTAGTCCACACCAGGCGTGGCCGAATCCTGATCGGCAGGCCGTGTGGCACACCACACAGTGGTCACTGAGGAAAGGTCACTGCCCTGCCGCAGGACTGGGATTTCAATGGTGCCTGTGGGAAGATTTTTTAGATTGTCAATATTGCAGCGGTAAACCAGGGACACTGACAACACTGAAATAAGCACTAATAACCAGGAATATATTTTATCCATGCTAAAACATTTCTCACATATCCTGGAATAATGGATTTTGATGCTATTGATCTGTTCTTGTTGTTGTCTATGTTTGCAATTAAATAACAAATTCTACAGATCTACCTGTAGAAAAGTCTACCAACCTGCATCTTCACTGAAGGTGTAGGATCCGTTGCCCAGGGAGACAGTGGAGGCATCATTAGGCCCATCTATAATGACTTTAGCCACCGTGACATCACCCATGCGTGCGTTGTCTGAGGCGTCCGACAGCACCAGCTCAAACTCCTCAGAGAGTTCATACTCACTGTCATCAATCAGCTTTACATCACAGGTGGACATGCTCACACCTGGGCCGAAGATGACCCGGTTCTCACTGCTCATCCCACGGGTTTTATAGTCAGAGCCAGATTCCAGAGCGTGAAGGCTGCTGCCCTTGGCTGACTTAGCCACAGTGTAGCAGAGAGCTGAGACTGTGCTGCTGGTGTCACCTGAAATACACAACCATGGTGATAAATGCTGAAAACTTCTTATTGTCAGTATTATTGTAAGTATCAATGTGTAAATATTTACTCATTTTCTTTGACTTTGTAATTTGAATGTTAAAGTTCTTATGTAATCTTACAGCAATGAAAGACATTTCTAGAACAAGCACTGTAGGAGGTTTTAATGAACTAGTTTTCATTATAGGAATTTCATTTGTTACACTAACCTTTTCTCTCGACAGGAGCGAAGATGAAGCCTGTGCTCTCATTGACGTGGTAGGTCTTCTTATCAAACTGCAGAGTGGGTTCATCCTCTGTGTCATTGATATTAACTTTAGCTTTGGTCACTGATCCCAGCAGTGCATACACCGGCATACTCAGCTCCACGGTGAAGCTCTCAAGGTCCTCAAAGACCTGATCATCATTAATCACTATGGTGCACACCTTAGTGTCTTCTCTCTCATCAAACTGAACCTGTGAAACCACATTTAAGAGATTCTGAATTTTCCACGCTCCACGCATACGAACATATGTTCGTTTAGATGATAGCTCTACAGTGTAAACCGATTAACATCACACCTTACCTGTCCTGCATACTCAACATAGTCCTGCTGTCCAGACCGAGAGCCCATGCTAGAGGTGGAGGTTGCAGTGCCCTGCTCTGTACGGCACAACACAATGGCATATTGGTTCAGATTGCCAGATCTCTTCACCGTGACTGCCACAGTTCCATCTTTCTCACTCACATTGTAGCTGCAGACAAAAGAACACGCATTACTGGGAATGAGTTTTTAAATGATTTAACTATGTGATCTATGGTTTGAGTTTAGAACAAAATTTGAGGAAGACGCACCTCTTGTGCTCAAAGCTGATCAGAGACCACTGAATGTGGAACACGTTGTCACTGACAATGTTGGGCTTGCTGTCCTTCACAAGAAACTTGAAGTTGTCCATGGTCTCCTGGACTTTGTTCTCGTTCAGAACGTATCGGATAAGACCCAGGTTAATGTCAGCTGCGAGACAGTAAATTGAAGGTTGTTTATCAAGCAGAAATGTTTTAAATCCAGCAAAAACAGAGAAGCATTGCATATTAGTATGCAATGCAAAGCACACTACAAATTACATTTGTCAACCTGTGCATGCTTAAAGACACAATCAATTTGTAGCACTCTTTAATCTCTTGCAGTTTTTTTTGCTGTTGCCTAACTGCTGTTGTCTCCTGCCTGATGTCTGGTCAACCGGATTACAAGCCTGTTAAAAGTTTGTCTAGAAACACTAAATTCAGAAGAGCATATAGTAAGAGACTGTGACAAGCGTCACTGGTTTTTGTCACAGAAGTTAGCCACAAGACTTATAGTCTTATAGTGTGCACTTGACTTATTAACTACATACTGTTTGGTAGATTCATTGAGAAATATTATTAAATGACTGCTAATTAACAATCACAACACTGCAGTGATGTCATCCACTCTGTAGTGCCATAAATACCTTGTGTAAAAGAGGTGACAGGTTTTCCAGGTTTGAGTTTAGTCTCCAGGTAACCATATTTAGGTTCTGTAGTGACTTCATAAGTCAGTTGTCCATCATCTGTGTCCGGATCAACAGTCAGAAGTTCTTTCTTGGATATCAGATTGGTGGCCTATAATCACAATTCATATCAAATTATAATTCAGGCTGTAGCATTCATAGGGCAAAATTGTCACACTACTGCGCTCATTCAAGGGAAAGCCAGTAGGTGGTGCAAGACCATCGCTATTTGTGCAGACATCAAATGAGTGCAGATGCATGAGTGACGGTGATCCAGAGCAGTTGTGTCTAAATACATTAAACTGTGTTTGTTACAAGAGTTAAAGTCCACCTGGTTTTCCATGTACTCCAACCACTGCAGGCCCAGGTTGGTGACAATCCGAGGGGTTCCATCATCAACAGGCAAAATGTCAATCTTAAATTTTTGTGGAGCAGCAGTGACAACCTAAAACAAAGACAGTTTTTCACAATCACATATGCAATGTAAAACCTCCTGCCTCAAACAAACCATGTTTTAAGCGCTTTCTGATTTCCCAGCAACATTCACTTTAATCTATCATCCTCAGACCTATGATACAGTGGCCCATTTAAATTCTAATGTGAAGTCGAGGTTTCTAAAGTGCTGAGTAATGGTATTCCAGGCTTTCCTGATTAAACAGAGATGCTATTTTGTCATCTTACAACAAGACAAGGTTCCCCACTTCCACTGTCCACTGACAGACTATTTACCTACCAGAGCGACTGACAGTGAGCTGACACAGCTAAAACAGCAAATAGCTATTTGTGATAGATTAACTTATTATGATAGCTATAGAGACACATATCTTACATCCTGCATAAATGACCAGTGTTAATGTTAATCAAATGGACTGGATCTTTTTAGGTCATTTCAAATTAGCAGTGCACATGCAGTTCTAATTAACCATGAAACCAAGTCTTAACCCTCTAACAGCCCTTTAAAGAGATACCAGAAAGTGTGGACCAGCCGAAATTTCCTCACTTTACTCTTTTTGTCCTTCAATGGTAGAACTGGTCACACTGAAGGTTGTATGTTGTGAAGATTGAGGGCTTAAATTAGGTTTAGGATTTTGGAATTGGGGTCCACCAACCTCTTTTCCACCCTCACTGATGATGAAGAACATGTTGGTTCCATCACTGACGGTGAATGTGAACCGGTCTTTGAGGGAGTTACTGCCATCATGGTTGTAACTGATGCGGTTCTGATAGATGTCGTCCATAGTGAAGGTGTTTGTCTGACGGTAATGTTGACCGTTGCTGGTGCGCTCAATGGTACCGTGACGAGGGGCCTGAACAATAGTGAATGTAACAGAGTCTTCCTGTTGAATAGAGGAAGAGAGAATGAGGGAGAGAGAATGTTAAACATAGGAAATTAAATGCACTAGGTTTAATCAGACAGATGTCAGCTGTGTGCACCAACGTATGTGAGAGGAACTTAAAGTTTTTAGTAATAATTCCACTCCAATTCCACTCCAGGTTTTCCTATTTCCTGCTTCTTCACAACTAACAGGGTAATGCGTTAGTATTAACATACATGTTAACATATATGTTCATAATAAAGAGACAAGATTGACATGTATTCATATTCAAGATTAAATTTTTTTGCACATAAAACAAATGTTTTCATTTATAATCGTTATAAAATCCACAAATATTTGGTTTCTCCATTTGTTAAACTGTTCCTGTTCATTATGGGCAATTTAAGTGATTTTACATTAATTAATTCAAAAGATGCTTTTACCCAAGCGATTAACAAATAGGGAAACTTTCCAAATTTTGTCTTAAGAGCCAATATATCTTTGTGAAAAAATAGAATTGTTCCCCTCACATACTGCATTAAAAATTTGCATAGAAACCCATTATATTAACATTAAACACACACGCTTCCTTTATTAGGAATAAATAAAGCACTCCCACAGGCTAATTGGCAAGCGCAGTCTGGGGTAAACCAAGCAGCTGGTCTATAATACTGATACCTCAGTGTCAGCATCTGTGGCCTTCAGCTCAAACTCAGTTATGGTCTTTCTCACTCCCTCCTGCACTCTCATCCCCGGCACCTGCAGCACGGGAAGAGAGTTGTCCACCGGCCGGATCGTGATGTGAAACACCTGGGAAATCTGGAAGACACGGATTTCACTTTCAACGTGTCATACTATAGTTATGTTAACTTGTCATGAAATACAGGGTCTTAATATCTTCAATACATATCAATCATATACTTTTTTATATTTAATCATTATGGCATTCTATGTTTCATAGATTTTGGGCAAAATATGGAGACATTTATCAAACACATCAATCAAACACACTTCTTGGAGCTTTCATCACTGTTCTTACAACTCTTGGAGTTTTGAGGAAAATTTATATTTTACAGTATTTCTGAACAGACTAACAAAATCTTCCCACCAGTAACCAAATCAATATGCTGTAAACACTTATAAAAAAATAAAACAAATTTGCCTAGTGTAATGTTTTTTTTTACTTATTGTTTTATGCCATTGCAACATCTAAGGCTGTATTTATTACACTAAACAGTTAATCTACACCTGAGTTGGACAACGGGAAATTAGCATGTCCAATTCAGCTAACCTGCACGCCTTTTGATGAAAACCGGACTACCTGGTGAAAACCCACACTGACACAGGGAGAACATACAAACTCCACTGAGAAAAGTCTCCTAGCACAGCCAGGACTTAAACCAGGGACCTTCTCGTGTAAGTCAACAGTGCTACCCACTGAACCACTGTGCCACCCTCAAGCTACTCTATGTTCATAATTCACTTAAAAATTAACTTGATGTATTTCAGTGTTCAAATCTCCTACGAGTACAGAATCTAATTGTCCACTAATTTGATTTCTGCAATTACCTAATCACAGTAAATTGTAGCAATACAGAGAGATCATAAAGGAAGGCAATTTATAAACAAGGGACGCTTAAGTCAAACAGACAAACAATGCAATAAGTAATCCCTTATAAAATTGCTTATTTTATTTACCTTTTTATGGTAATTTGACTGAAAGGGACAATAAAAATCAACCCATTAAATGAGCAGCACAATACAAAAAGAAAGTGTATTTGCCAACCATTTTAAAATGAAAATAGCAGAGCAGTAGTGTTTTCCCAATGAGGGAATATCTTATTGTAGGTGACTTCAGTGCTTCAGTATGTTAATCTCTTTTTACAGCCTCGCTGGCCAGCTTGTGTTTGTTCAGGCACTTTCATCCCTAATTAGTGTGTGTGTGTGTGTGTGGGCGTGTATGTGTTCATAATGAAAATAAAGGACCTGAAAGATAAAGAAAGAGAACAAGAAAAAGAGAGGGAGGGGTACATTTACTATATGGGGAATTATGTGTGTTTAGTATGTGTGAAATGAGAAACACAATGAGAAAGGTGGCAAGGTGTGTGTTTATAATAGGCTGTCAATGCTGGGTGTTAATTTAGTCTGATTCCTTATAAAAAGTAATTTGATAAAATTAACACAATAATTTATGCCCCGACCTGTAAATAAATTCTAAAATGTACAAGTTTCCTGTCAGTGGGGCAATTCAAGCTTGAAGACCCACATTAAGGTTTTTAGGTAACACAGGCCTCTTGCCACCAACCCAGAGCAGGCAGCACAGAACAAGAAATGAGTATGACCCAATCACAAAACTCCTTGTGCTGTGTAAAGACACAGCAGAACTGAATTTAATTTGTCAGCTACTAAATGTGGCACTCCTGGAGTCAGGTAACCTCTAATGTAATTTTTTAAGGTCTATTAAATTGGCTTTTAATTACAATTATGTACAGTTTCAATTTGTTACCATTAGTTAATGCAATTAAAGGCAGGAAAACAATTAACAGTTTACAGCATTCATTAATTTAGGTTAATGTTAATTTCTAGCTAAAGCATAAATATTGTTAATGCATTTATGAACAACATATTTTATTAATTAACAAACATTATTTATAAATAAACATTAATCTGAGGTCTATAAATGTAGCAAACAAACTTATATATAATTTCCTTGATTCTTTTAATATATAATTCCCTATAGTTCCTTTAAATGGCTTTTCTTTGCAAAAAATGTGATTATTTGTGATTTATTATTTAGCATATCCTGCAAATACTTCCATTAACATATTGTAACATGATTTTTGTCAGCATGTTTGTGAATGTACCTCATTGGCTCCATCAGACACAGTGAAGGTGAAGTCATCAGAATGCATCTCCTCCTCACTGGTGTGGACGTACTGAATGTTGCGGGAGGTGAGGTCAGCTTGGGTGAATGTGCTGACCCGTGTTCCTGTAACAGCATCAAACCACAGTCAAACTCCCCGGTGACCAGCAGCCCACCACTATTCATACTGCACTCCCTATCAAACTATAATGTAAACTCATTTGCCACCATTATAAATATCCCACATATCAACTGAAAGGGAATGAATAAAACATGCTGTAGAAATTCTATCGAGTGCAATATCATCAAGTCAAACACGGTGGCTGGTGTTGCTGGCCAGCCAGAGGTAAATGAAACCTGATCTTCACCTATGAAGCCACTGCATATGGAGTTCTGACAGACATGTCTGGGCTGGATCTAATGACTCCTCAGTTATCACTTCAGCATATGTATGTGTAAAAGTGTGACATATACATTGTGTATACATATTGTAATGTATACCTTACAACCTTTTTAGTGTATTTATCATAATGCAAAACTGTAATGTATTTATGGGAACAGAACAGTGTTCTGTAATAACTCTATAAGCGAGGCAGTTTGTTTCATTTTTTAGCATTTACACCGTAACTGAAAACACCTCAGTATGGACAACAATTTGGGAAAGATGGATGAGAGCTCTAACATTGGCTGTTGGCCCAATAGTGGGGGAAAATCAAGGCAGAGAGTGAGTACAAAGAAAATCTGACAAGAACAAAGTATATATGTGTTATTTATAATCGTTTTTTGCACTTTATAATGCTGTTCATCAAAATGTTTAATGCTAAACAACTTATACGTTTTATTGGCGCCCATTTTCTACTGGATTTGTCACTATGTGAATTTAAAATAACGCACAGCACTTTAAATGTAAACTGTGAGTCTGTTCACCATGTAATATTTATGTACATTCCCAATTTCCCAGTCTAAAAAATATCCAAGGCTGAAGTACAATGCGTATGTGTGACATTAAAATGAGTTTTTACACTAGACTCAAGCAAGCTTGCAAAGAGGTAAGACACATTAAGCCAAATGTGATACCAAATGTGATATCAAATGTGATTTTCCTTATACAAATACAGTACATAGATGCATACGGCTATGTAGAAGATATTTTTTACATGTTTATTTGATTAAACTGTTGCCAAAAATCTTTAAGCTAAATCTCAAAAGAGGTCCTATAAAATGGAGAGTATTCTCTGCTGAAGATGGCAACCCTAAACACACTATATATCTTCCTTACAAAGCACTGTTCAATTGTGTCTAACATTAATAAATGTACTGCTTTGCTGAATACCCTATAGAGCACCAGGAATGCCAGCTATAAATACATATTAGTCTCCCATGGCTGTATAGAGTAAATCTATATCAATATAAATAACAATGATGCTGTAGTATCTATGCATACATTTGTTTAGGTGGACTACAGGTGTAAGTAGGTGTATTTAGTATGTGACATATTTGTAAGTCTGTAAATACAGGCTGTGTGTTATATGGAGTCAGAACAGCCTTGTATTCCTAGAACAGCATTAAGCCTGAGTGAAATTTCCCCAGTGACCGGCAACCCACCACTTTATATACTATACTACACTTGCTATCAAATAATAATGTAGACTATGGCTCAACTGAAATGGCTTAATTTAAGTTGCCTGAGATGAATGGAGAGTATGTGTATTATCATGAGTACCCGGCTTGCTGGAATGTTCTAAATGGCCGAGCTGGGGCTGCTTGGTGATTCTGTAAATGAGTTCATCTGGTTCACTGTCCTGATCGGTAGAGGAGAGCTGGAGTGTTGTGATCTTCTTCAATGAGTTTTCATCCAAAACCAAACCCTTATTAACCACCACTGTGGGAGGAAGTCTGTCCTCTGAGAGAGAGAGAGAGAGAGAGAGAGAGAGAGAGAGAGATAGAAAGAGAAGTGCAGTATAACTTTAAACATACCAGCAAACCCATGGGAGGTAAGACAGTGATAAATATGAGTGATCTTTAAAATATTCTAACACACTTTAACAGGAAAGGAAAGATAACCTTTTTAAATCCTGTTAAAAAAGAAACAGTGGAGGAACGTCACATCCAACTCCACATTATTGTTAATATGACAACAACAACAATATCTAAGCTAAACGTTACATGATATAATAAATATCTTATTAATGCAAGACCAATTGGTCTTAATTGGTCTTGCACTGAGAAGACTACTGAAGAAAAAAAATTCAGATTCACATAACAACTTTCACAGAATATCCACAAGTGCTGTGCGGTGCTGTTCAAAACGCTCTTCTAACATTCTGAGCGTCCCTTAAAGAACCTCTCAGCTCACCCAGAACACTAATGAAGAAAGACTGGTCAATGACTCTGTTCCCCTCAGGATCCTCCAGGTTGAACTTGAAAGAGAAGCTTCCTCCACCCTCTCCCTTTTCATGACTGTATTCCACATAGCCTGACAGACGAGACACCAAACCTCATGAGACAATGCAGCCCTGCTCGCAAATTCACAACGGATGACTATTAATGAGAGAGAGAAGATCAACTGAGGGAAAAACCTTTGTTGATGTCATCCTGGGTGAAGCTGGTGACAGGTCCTTTAGCAGATATCTGAGCCTTGTTTCTGCCAGCATTCAGCAGCAGAGAGCCCGCACTCGGGTCTTTAGTGAGGGTGAAGCGCAGCTTCAGGTTATCCGAGTCTATGTCTGTGCCTCTCAGATGCTGCTCTGTGATCTTTGATGAGGAACCTGCTGAGACCAAGATATTGCATAGATGTTTAAGTTATTTATTAGCATCAACTTAACATATCCAGATACGTACTTGAATTATTCAGAGGAAGAGTTTAAATCATGACGAACATGTACCGTGCGAAATCTGTACGTCATCAGATCACTGGTAAACAAAGTTATTAAAGAACTGACACAACATTCTGCACTAAATCATGTTTGATATAATGAAGACTCATGGAACCTAAGGGGCTCAACAAATCTGTAGGCCCAGATGAAATGTGATGATTTCCTGTGCTTTTGCTGGCAAAAAGCCTTTAAAGCATGTTAAATGAAGCTGTGAATAATCTACTCTAATTAGAAGCTGAAAGCCTGATCAAGTTATACAATATGTTCAATAAACAAACATGCAAAGAGTTAGAATTTTAAGAATTACTTAAATGAGAATGTTTTTAAATAAACACAAAAAACATTAACCTTATGATTATTTTCAGGTCAATAATCAAATGAACTATTTTTAAGGTCAAACATTTTTGGTATTTTAACTCCTTTGTACATAAACGCAGGTATTTAGAACCAGAATAACAAGGATCAAATAATGAAGAAATGTTTGTGGAGAAAGATTCTGTGTGGGCCATTTGGGCTACAAATGTTTATGTAATATAGCTGTATTGACCTGCTGCAATCTGCAGTCCTCTGTTAATAGTAACCCTAGGGCCTTCTCTCTTCCGGATGTCCATGCTAATCTCCAGACGTCCTCTTTCTGTGTATATGCCATCCGTTACTGAAAACTGGATCTCATCTGTCCCAAAACTGTGACCATCTGGGATGTAGACCAGCAGTTCATCGAGAACATCCTGGTAGGTGAAGGTGGAACCCTGTTGAAGAATTTTGCCGTTCTCCAAAGGCTGGGAATAGAACTGCCTTCTGCGTAGCTTCCCTATATAATTGCCAACACACAGATCTTTACTTAGCTAGCGAAATGAGAACATAGATCCATAGACATCTACGGTTTAAAGCTCATAATAAATACTAAACCTGATTCTAAAATAAAAACACAGTTTCGTCATATTTATCAAACTTCTGAGGACAAAGTAGACACACACAAACAGAAACATTGCAGAAAATGGACATTAATTCTCACATTCTTTTTTATTCCATTAGTTTTAGTTTTGGTACCAAACACCATGACACAAACATGCATATCGCTTGGCCTCAGTAAAGAGCACACTTGACCTCTAATGGTCACCCTGTGTCATTTTGTGTGGGGCCGCATTGGTGTCACGCAGCTCTAACTGTATTTCAGCTCTGTCAGTTCCATTTCTCACGTCCGACTCCTCATAAAACTCCAGAGAGCTGCTATGAACATCTTGACATGCATCCATAAAAGTTTAACCAATGAAGCCCTGAGGGGCGTGGCCTTTTTACCGGCTCACTAGTCAAACGCTGAGGCACAATGACAAACACATCAATCAGCCATACAGGAGCCAGACGGAACAGTAATGTGCCACATAATGGATGTTTGTCGAAGGCTGGCTGAGAATGAGCGACATACTGAAAGGCTGGGGGCAGAGAGTGAGAGAGAAAAAGAGCAAGACTGACCGTAAGCAGGTTTCTTGATGACGGTAAGGACAAGTTCATTCTCAGGCGTGTCCCGGTCCAGGACATTCAAAGAAGAGTTAGTGATGACCACACCTGAGTTCTCCTCCACTTGGATGCTGTTTACTGAGATGATAGGAACTCTGTCCTCCTTGGTTTGCTGTAGAATGGAGACAGAGAAGAAATATAAGCAAGTATACTTACAGTATTCACTGCATTACCTCTTTTAAGCCTTTACTACAGTGAAACGCTTAAAGAATAATGAAAATGTTTTCTACAGTTAGTCAACATAAATAAATAATACAAAGAAGACACTATTTGTTCCTTAAACATACCTGGATGTCTATAGTGACATCAAAAGCCTCTGTTTGGCTTGATCCATCACTTATGTAAAAGCTGAAAACGTCCTGGTGAATGTTGGGCTGGTGGATGTTCTGGACGTAGAATATATGGTCTGAGGTGAGATCTTCAATAGTAAAAGGGACGTCAGGGCTGATCACACGAGATCCACTGATAGATCCCATTGCTAGACACAAATGAAACCCTTTAGTGTGCTAAAGCCTTCTTTTGTAACAAGAAGCAATTGATTTTGGAAGAAAAACAACAACCAAATAATGTCCGTTAAAACACAGGAGAGTGCCTGAGCGTCAGTTGCCAGGCATGAATTGGCTAATATGAATAAATAGCTGCCAACTTCAGAGGAACACAACAAACCCAAAATCAAGAGCATAAAACTAGCGTGTGTTCTTAAAGTAAATACATCAAAGCAAACATCAGACTGCGTCTGTGCTTTGGATGAAAAACAACATTTTGTACAACTGTAATTTAGTGTTTAAGTTAGAATGTGATCTGCATCTCTCCTTTCATCTTTACCCACTCACACAGGAACTCTGTTAATGTGGGTGACAATGTTAATGTGAGGTCATACTTTCTTTTGTTTATATGCATAGGGTGATGCAACTTGCCTTGTTTTGTGTTTTCAATGAAGCCATACTTAGGTGGAGTGATCAGCCACACCAGCAGATCCTTTCTGGGTGTGTCTGGGTCAGATGCAATAATGTGATTGGCTGAGAGCTGGACTCTGCCTCCTTCTTGGACCTGTCCACAGGAAACACCAATGAAGTCTTCGGTAGCAATTCAGGAAGTAGGTCCATTATGAAGAGCTTACCTTAATTCCACTGCGGACAGTGACGACAGGAGGCTGCTTCTGAACAGAGGTGATGGTGATGGTGAACATTTGGTTCTCCAAGCGATTGTTCTCACCATCATAAACAATGAAGTGAAAAATGTCTGTGACTGGCTGGTTCCCAGTTTCAAAGGATGTAACGTACCTGTTAGAAAAACGACACAGTTTCCAACCTTTTGATCTTCAAGTGCTAAAGTAACAATAGCAAGTGTGGAGATAAAAGACTCTGAGGATCAATGGATACACATTTTGGAAACAACATAACAAATATTTCAAACGTTCCATTTGCTTTAAAAGGAAACCACCAGAGTAGAACAGCCAAATCTGAGCAAACAAATGCCTTTGAGAATCGTTTCATATTTCTGTTTAGGATTCTTATGGTATCAAAGCTGATCAAGCTGTGTTTAAATTCAAAACTTCTCTGTGGGGCTCCACAACATCAAGCAATTAAAGAAGCGCATGTTGTAACGCATGTTAAGCCTCCCCAAGCAGTTTAGCTCTCTAAACATTTCACACGGCTCATTTAAGGAGTCTAATATTAACATAAGCTAACTGAGGAATGGCATATTTGTACTGTTAATGACTGTTAATGACAACATAAATTTATTAACAAGAATCAAACAATACATCCAAAACAACCAGTTCTAGCAGACGATATGTATCTTAGAAGCTTCCAGGAATGTGACATACTGTTGTAGAGTGATTACCTGATTTTGTGGTTGTTGATGTCTGCTATAGTAAAGGAGGAATATTCACTAAGTTCCTCGTGATCTGTTTCAAGTTTGCTTTTGGTGAGGATTCCGTACATTGGCACAGATACTAACTGCACAAAAATCTTCTCATCTGGAGATTCATCATCCTAAAAGACATTGACAAAAGCTCTATTGGCTTTTAGGTATTTTGGAAACCATCAACGTTAATGTAAAAAGACAAATAAAGCTACTTTAAAAGATTTCTTCCTCACCACATATGCTAAGTGTGATCGCCTGATGACGCTGCTGCTCTTCTCAGCCACCTCCATGGACAGCAGAGCATTAGGGTCAAGTCTGGGCCCATCACCTTTGACCTCTGACACCAAGACCTGTACCACAATGGAGGTCATAGAGAGTCCGTCCGTCACAGAGAAGGTCATGGAGTCTTCTTCTGTGGTGAGACCGGCGTGCTCGTACTGCAGAATGTTTCTGGTGATGTCACTGAAGGTGAAGGTGTCACCTAAATTGGAAAGATATGATATATAAATGCAGGAGGTTCAGCACCTCACTTGGGAGATGAACCACAAATGCTGCACTCACCATTGACCATTTGGATCTGGGAACCAAGCTCCACTCTCAGTAGAGTGCCATGGAGGGGCCCCTCCACTAGCTCAAACTCCAGTTCATCAGGGGCCGTATCAGCGTCTGTCACTGCTAACTGCCGCCCACCTGTGTGACAGGGACAGGTGAAAGTTAAAACATTTATTTAAAAAAAAAAAACAAGGTGGAAAAGACATTTACATTTACGTATTTGACAGACACTTTTATCCAAAGTGACTTACAGTACATTATTAAGTTATACATTTTATACATGTTACACATATGTATTAATGTATACATTTTTACCAGTAAATGTGCTCCCTGGAAATCAAACCCGCAACCTTTGCGCTGCTAACGCAATGCTCTACCAACTGAGCTATACAGGAGCACATTGATAACTGACATTGATAACTGACAAACTAATAGATTCTTCAAACAAATGTTTAGTCTTATAGTTCAAATAGAATACTTTAGCTGCCTTAGAGTACATTACAAAAGAGCATATGAAATTTGCAAATAATAATTACAGTATATTTACATTACATGATGCATTCAACAGTATACATTTAATCAATTCACGTGATACCTTGGAGTCAAACACATACCCTTTCCAGAGGCTCTACTAATTTCAATAGCTCAGAGCAATAGGAGAGGATGAACATAAATCACATGACTTCAGCCAATACATGTGTCCTTACCCACTGGTGCTCTGCCCCCCAGGCTGACCTCCAGCACTGGATCCAGGATCTGAAAGACTGGAGGCTGCTGATGGTTGGCCAACAACAGGACAGCAAAGTCCATCTCTGGTGTGGTGTGCTCTCCATCAGACACTGACATAAAACAATGATTCATAGGAGGGAATAAATCACACTGGCACACACACACACACACACATACATTCACATCCAAATCATTCAGTGTTGACCTTCAGGTCAGTTCTGTCTTCGGCACATCAGCTCAATATATCACAGATGAGTGAGTGCAACAAAGACACAGGGAGGATGAATCAAAGGAAGAGACAGCTAAAGAGAGTGAGATAAAAGAGATCCTGGAGTATATCATCTCTTCAGCCTTCAGAAACTGAGAACAGGATGTGAACTACAAGGACAACTTGGAACAAACTGTTCAGTATTATTACTAGTATTCTTACTGTATATTATTAACAGCAAAAGTTATATTTAATAAAGCAGACCAGATTGAAATCTCCTCTATTCATCCTCTGTCTGTTGGAAAGCTCAGCAGTGCATGTGTTCTGAGAACACAAGTGTCCTCCTTGTTCATATTTGTTCTTTTTAAAAGATTACCATGGTAATCTAAGTTTATGCCAAAATACCATAGTTACTATGCCTACTAATAGTACAGCACTGCATTATTATGCCACAGGGGTTTGGTCTAAACACAACTCGGAATACTTTTGTTTTAGTTTGCAGAGTTTCCAAGCAACTTACAGTGATAATGCCATTGGAATATTTGCAGACTGTGATTGGTTCCTTCATTTTTGCATCTATTAAACTATTTATAGTGCTGTAATGATTTATTTGGGCAGCTGACTGAAAACAAGACACTTAATGAGTTTCACAGCATCAAAGCTACCCTGACTCAGCATTTTATTAAAAGATTCAAAGACTTCAATGACAGCTTATCTAAAATATTAACACTGATTTGTTGCTGCTTTGCAAACACTATTTCCCTCCGAAAATGCATGTTATTGTTACTATTATTGTTGTATACTTACTATAATAAATCTGAAAACACTGTCATTAAAACATTATATTGTAATGTTACATTAGCAACTGTGGGGTAACTAGTAACTGTGGTGTATTGGCAGAAACAGTGGCAGATAGTAAAATTTTGGCACAATCTGTTTCCACACGTGTATATTGCAGCTGTTTTTAATGTAGCACTTCCCATGCAAATGACAGATCAAAAAAACAGACCTGGATCCTGTCAGAAAGATAAAAAATGTGTTAATTTGGCCTGTATGAGCTAACAGAGATATCAGCTGCTGAGCTGTCAGACACACCATGTTTTCTATCTGTGCATTCTCCTTCCTTCAGTTCTTTAGTGCTTTCAGTTGAGAACACAATTACAATGACAACTCCAGCGAGAAATAAAAAAACAACTCTTTTGCGTTTTGACAGTGACACTGCTGTTGTCAGCGCAGATTTATTTTCCATCCATTACACACTATTACAACAGCACTAAGAAGAGTTTGTCTGGCATATTGTGCTCAGTTTCCATACCGCCGCATAAGGGCACACGAGCAGTCGCAACTCTGATTCATAGCTGGTGCGAGAAGAAGACGGATGCTCCATCGCATTCTCCTGTCAGGCAGGATAAAGCGCATGGATGGACTTCAGAAAGAGAAAGAAAATTATATTCCCTCTTATGGCAAAGCAGGTCCCATAAATAAATAAGAGCAATACACGAGGGAATGTGACATCGGCACAGCAGCACAGAGGGATCAGTCTGTGGTGTTTTAGGAAGGAAGAAATTAATTCTGGGCATGCTGGAATAGTTTATGGAAAGTAGGAAAACTGAACAGATCTGCACGGTGGGTTACAAAGGCCAAAAGTGATTATCTACCTGTAAAATGGAGATTCACAGACTCTGGTAGACCTGCAGGAGGGAAACAGTGTTAGTGGTTACGGTCACAAACGCTAACGCAACAATTAGTGGCTGGGGTGAGAGGACACTTTAGATTTAACACTTTAAATTTAAGCGTCTTAAACAATGCCTCAGCCTCTGTTTGACTATTCAGAAGCACTAATTAGCATCAAATTAGGACCAAATCAACCGTGCACTGGCATATTTGCTAATTAACTTCCCACATAAACCGTACACATAACAAATGAAAGTATTAGCCATTATATTATTGCATGCTTGAAATGTTCATTGCAGTTTGAGAGTTGAACTTTTCTCCAACTGTAAAAGTTTGGTAACGACTGCATTAAAACATACAATCATACAATAAAACATATAAAAACTTAATAATTAAATTATAAATTGTACTTTTGTACTTCTGAGATCTGCAAAATAAGAACCTACATTGCTGAGTGTTGTATAAACAAACACAGAATGAAACAGAAACATTTGTTTTTACATATATTTACATATATATTAATATGTACATAAGAAATTCACATTAATTTTCCTTAAAAAAACATTTCATCAGTTTCACAGCAAAAATAGCAATGATTGATAAACCAATTTTTCTGTTTTGGGACAACTATTTTCATGTTACCTTGTGGCAACATTTCTTTCCTAATGCTCCTGACATACAGTAGGTATATTGTTAAAGTGTGACTTTAATGATGCACATAGCATGAGCAATGTTAGGCTAAAGACTTGCCTGTAAAGGAATACTGATAGAGCTCCTGGAGATGAGAGGGGGCTTGTGGGGGTCTATAGATTATTTTTCCGCTGTCTACATCTGCCTGGGTGAAGACGCGCACATGCTGGTAAGGTCTGTCCCGGTGCTCCAGAGCACCTGAGAATGTTCACACAACAACAATCGTTTCATCATTACGACTAATGCAAGACAAATGCCTTAATCAGTATTTCTGCCTTGCTTTACATCCTCCAAACATATATTAACATGCAATTTAAGGCAATTTCAGCAAATGCATCTTAATGTAAATCTATTTATTATTTTACTAGTCAGTAACATTTTTCATCTGCTTTCTAGCCTGCACTCCCTTGAATTTTGTATTACAGCATTTCCTGTGTTCTTCCTGCCTTATCAGAATAAATCCTTTGTTGTGTTCCCCCTTTGTAATTCGCTTTGGATTAAAGCGTCTGCCTAATGAACAAATGCAAATGTACAGTACTGTACTGTACCCAGCTTTTGGAAAAGCAAACCAAAAACAAACCACATAAGACGATTATCAGAATGACCTAAACATCAAATTTCTACCCTTCTATTACCATCTTAGCATAGTTTCACCCTTGACGTTCTCTGCTCTATATTTAATAGAGCCAAAAAGAGGAACAAAACAAAGCTATCAGGCTACCATTATACTTGTGACTGCCCTTCTCTTCACCCCTATGACAATAATAGGGGTTTAGTTACCGTGGCCTGAGGTGAGCGGTTTGGTGATGTTGTAGACAAGCTTGTCGCTGGGCGTCTCAGAATCAGTGAAGGAAAGAGCAGAGGGAGATATCACAGTCACACGATCTTCCAGTGCCTGCACACACACACACACACACACACACACACACACACACACACACACACACAAGCAAAACACTGATGACACTGATGAAGACAATGATGTCTCAAGATTACATGGATAAGTTGACAGTCTAGGGCAAATCAGAACAGCTTGTCATGTATAAACTGAAACTTGAATAAAGTAAGCCTGACTTAATAAATTCTCGAATTTAGTCTACTTGTAAATTTCACCTTTATTGCAAATGAAGCGTATTACATCACTTTGACCTTTGTCGAAGGCAATGCTGTTTGTCACAAGACCACAGAGTTTACACAAATCAACCCAAACATTATAACCGTTTCAGCTTTTCTGCACTTTCTGATTTAACAGGGAAAGAACGTATTTTAACACTGAAAAAACACACGCTGCCCATTTTGACTCACTGGGAACAAAACTTAAAGTTTAAAGAAGTAGTTTTACATCAAAGTGTGGGCATAGAGAACTTAATTTAAAATTCTTTTAGCTGAAGAATCTTTTCATCTCCTGCTGTCTGTATTTTACCGTGATCTGCAGGTCGGCTCCAGGTGAGAGCTGAGGCAGGCCGTGAGTCTGAGGTAACACTCCTATAGTAAAGGTCTGTGTATCACTCCGAGTCTCTGGATACACCTCACTAGAAACCTGCCAACATACACAGACACTTTAAACCCAATCAAATATTATGCTGCACATCATGTGTGTGTTTCTATTACATAAAATTGATTGTGTGACTGTTTAGGTTGCTCATAACTGCATTTCAGAGAAGAAATAACATTTCAAGAGATAATTTCAACACTTACTAGCGACTGAGCGTATATTACCATAAATGTGTTGAAAAATCAGTCCAGCAAATTCTTTCTCAACATTAATACACAACACTAATTTCTGACCTACTTACTAGTTTCTGCACCCAATTCCAATTCATTTCAACTGTAAAACAGTAATGTGTTTTGCAGAAGCCCCACAAATAGGTTGAATCACTTTCTGCTCACAATAAAACAATAACACGCCCCCAGGACATAAACTAAACTGTGCCAAACCATTAAAACACAAATTTTATTTAATGGAGTCTGTAGTGGACGAAACAGCCTCAGGCTAGAAGGGAAGAGAAAGGAACAAACAGACGATTTTCTGCAGGACAGAAAAACTGTTGTGCCAAGAGCCGTTACGGGTGTGAGGTGATGTATTGAATGAGATTGAATGTACTTTAATGCCTCTTACATTGATTTGAGACTGGATTTGAAGACAAATTAGCTCATTTATACTGGAGTAATGCAGTAAAGCTGGTGAGGGAGAAGTAGGACAGATGGACAAATTGGTCTTAGATTGTGAAAGAGAGCTGAAAAAATTGGAGAACACAATCCAAGAGTTCAAGACAGTGTAAGGATGTGTTGAACTCCCTAAGAAATTCATGTTTGTTTCTATGCTATTCTAGAAGTCTAATGGTGTGTCTGTGTGTGTTAAAAAGAGAGACAGACTGAGAGTGATGGGGGAGAGATGGAGAGAATGTCATTCTGAGGACAAGAGTAGTTGTTAAACACCATCACACCACACCACCTTAATAATTGTACTAAGACAAATTGAATGGTCACTGAGTGTAGGAATATTTAGTTATAAATTGCGAACAAATGATCCTCAAAGAACAGCCTACAACAGCAAGACTGTAAATGTGTCATACTAATTTTATGCACCTGTTCTACAAAAGAGGTCATATTGGGAAACAATAGTTGAGGCAATATTAAATTTTTTCATTCCACCAATCAAAACAACTTTAAACATAACATGTTACCTAGCAACAAAAGTGAAAGAAGGTCTAGAATGACGCAAATGCAAACAAGCCAACAAGTGTGAAGTGAACAATGAGTGTAACATCCAGTTGCTGTTATGAGCACTCTTAGACAACCGCTTTTCCAATCAGATTAACTGTGTGTGTTTACCTGAAACTGAAACGTGTCTCTCTGTGTTCCGGATCCATAGTGTCTATACCAGACAGTTCCCTCATTAATATCCTGCTGTGTAAATGTGCTGGTGGGTGTGGTGTCCTGTCCATCAGGAAAGAACTGCCATGCCTCCACTGGACCATCAGCAGGCATAGACACCAGCACAATCTCTCCTAGAGATGCAAACAAGGTGCTTTTAAATTATATGATACTTTTATTGGGTGAGGTGATTTATCACTGAGGTGATAAAAGACAGGAAATAAGGATGTTATTAATTAAATGTAGAAGAAAGAATAGAAGAAAGGGAGATAGGAAGAAAGGCCAGAAAAGGGAGGGAGACTAAAGATAATACCATATTTAGGCTGCCCGCTCTCAGAATAGATAGAGTAGAGGATTTCAGAGTCACTGGTTCCTTTGAACTGAGCGTTGAGACATTTTTTAGACAGCTGTACCATTCCTCCCTCTTTGACCCAAGTCTTAGGCACTGAACGCAGATGAGAAGACAATCCAACCTACAGAGAAAACATAACACAACTGTGATTACCTACCATTTGCTTATAGCATCATTTACCAGAAAATGAGATTAAGTTACAGTTTACAGTTTTAATGACTAAGTAGTTCATCATTAGATTACAAATATAGTTTATGATGTTGAGGCAGTTAAATAATATGTTCCTTAGCATTTTACATGGTGCAACCTCAAGACTTGATAAAAAAATCACAAACACACACCATTCACACCACCTCAGCTATTGTTATGCTTCAACTCTTTAGATCCTAAAGCTTTGAGCATGCCATCGCTAGCTGAGGAGCTCATTGTGGAAAGATCATCTGATTCACAGATAATCAAAGACTTTCAAGGATGCGAGGAGATGAAAGCTCAGATTCACACAGGAAACACCTTGGCACCCCTCCACCATGTTCCTGCTGAGCCTGATGTTCCCTCTATGCTGAGAGCAGGATGGATTTATAGGGTAATTCACTCATAGGTCAAGACGTTTTGTTCTGAAGGGCCTCACAGTTTAATCAACAGATTTGTGAAGAGTTCTTTTTTATACTTGAAGGAACGTTTCCTGATTTGACCCATACAATTTTTTGTTTATGCAGTCAATTTAACAATGCTATATTAAGTTATATTTTTAACCACAATCAGTTTATTTAAAACAATAAATAATAATTTACAAAATAAATAAATAAATTACAAAATAAAGTAGATAAAAGGTACAGAATACAAAAATTTGTGAAATCTGAAGCAAATCTTCAGATTATAAGATTTATAAGATGATTATAAGATGAGAAAAATTTTCAAATTTTGTTCTTACTACTCTTCTATTTAAAGTTCAAAGCAAAAGTGACCAAGAACAAGTGCGAGGGGTATTGGAGTTCCCCAGACCACATTAAACTAAGGATTATTCACCATTGCCAGCCAATTAAACGCATCAGGGACTACAAATGTCAAAAGACTTCTAAGATGTAATTGAAAGTCAGGTTGTTCTTTTATCTCTCGTTCTTCATTCCAGAATTCCTCATAATACAAATCTTTTGAGAATTGGGATCTTGCTTCCCAAACCATCCCACAATCAATCCACCAGTAATTAACCCATGAATGGCGTACGTTCTTCTCAGCCATTCGCTCTTCCTTCCTCAATGTCTCGCATTACGAACCTCACCCTACCGACCCTTCCACTCAATGCCAAGGTGTGAGGGACCATGACGTGAATGTTAATTTAACTTTGTACCACCCTTTACTTTCTATACAATGAAGCTTGCCATGATCCAATCAATCAAAATGTCCTATTGATCTGCAAACAGAATGTTCATGCTGAAACAGGGCTTCCATTAGTCAAAGCTGCCTGGCCTCAGCAGCAGAGAAGATAAGGGGTTGCAGCCGAGAACAGAGCAGGTGTAATCTGATGACACTACAGAGAGATCTGTGGATAAGGGCATGTGAAAGGTGGGAGCAGAGCATGAAAGGGATGATGGAAAGTTGGGAAAAGACCAAACGGATCTGCAATCTGTCTAGACATCAGCAGGCTGTGGGTTTGTCAAACAGTTAGGAAGGGGCAATTTGGGAAAATGGGAGAGGTATGTTTTTGATTGTGCAGTCTCACACAAAACTTCTGTGCGCTGCTTAACTGCAGTGATAAGGGCTTTTCTGGTTGACTACCTACTGTATATCTGTGTGTGTGTGGGCAAGGACCTCTTATAGGTGACAAATCAGGAGATTAGTGTATTAGAGAATTCTAGATGCCAAATGGACTGATCAGTATCAGTAAGAATTGTGTCACCAAATCGTTTTCTTTGACAGGTCATCTGAAGTCTGTTCCTAAAATTCAGACTTATATATTATATCAATATTAAATAATTCATGCAGAGCCCATTGTGGTTAGAACTGACTTTAAGGACTACCTCAAAGAAACCATGAAAACATGAGGAGTGACATCAGGGCGCCAGAAAAAATTGTTGCCAAGCTGCTAGGATGGAGAGCTATTCATTTAAAGGCTGTTGACAAATTGAAAATTCCAAACAAAACTAAACTTTAATACATCTTCAAAATGACCAACGTTCAGCAGACAGCCTTAGCACAGTTATCGGTCAGCCGTCCCAAATTTAAAAAAACATCTAGGTTATAGATTGCACTCCAATGCCATCTTCAGTGGAATCTGTAACATGGCAACCAAAGCCTGGGTAGCCCACAACTACATTTCTGTAAGAAGTGTATCTTAGAAGAACACCAAAGAATGAACACCATGATTTTTATAAAAAATCTCTCATCTATAAACCCTATAATCTATAAAGAACATGTTCTTAATGTCTTGCATTGTGTCAAAGCCGATGCACGAGTCTTGCAGTGATTTAATAGAAACTGTGGACATAAACTTAAAATAAATCAACTGCAGCAGTAGCCTCAAGGTGTTCAGGTGAGTTGCAGGAATCCATAATTACATCCATAATTATGTAAAAAACACTGAGTTTAAAATGCTGAGAATTTGAAATGTGTTTTTTACACCTAATATTTTTATACTAACATGAAAGTACATGACACATTGATGGGCCTATAAATAATAATAAGATATTTAATATTTAACTAATTCTTTCTAAAGGGGCAAAACATTTAGTTACAAAAAAAATCACGGAGCACACGGCAGTTGTGCAGATCAAAGAGTAGGTATCTTAAAATTTCCCAAAAGTCTGACAAGAATGTTTCATGAAGAATCACTTCTTCATTCTCAAAGAATTCTGTTTGATCGTATTTCTAACAAAGATCTGCCAGGTGACACACAGAACCTTCAACTCAAATCTACCTCAGAACATTTCGAGAGTGAAACCTGTTGTGTTCATACCTTCTGTGCAATGCTGATGTGAAAGAGAATGTTCTGGTAGCTGTGTCCATCATTGACCTGGAGCAGAAGTCTGTCTCGGTCTCCATCAGAACCGTCATGTACGTACTGCAGTTGTTCGCGATCCAGTTCCTCCAGTGTGAAGTGGGTCACGGGCGTGTCATCGTGCACGTGGGCCAGGTGGCCATGATGAGGGGGGTCCAGAACCGTGACGAAAACGTCCTGTGGGTTATCGATATCGTCGATGTGCAGAATTAGCCTGCTGATGACAGCGGTTTCCCCAGAGTTGGTGTGCAAGATCTGGTTGGTTATCACAGTGGGTGGCTGTGGGGAAAACATAATAAATTAGATGTACACCTTAAAACTGAGGTGAGAGTCAATAAAACTAAATACTATCTGGTTTGCCTCGAATCTTAAAGATAATGAACATTGTTTAATTATTGTTAAATGTTTCTTTACAGAAAAGAACTTTCAAACTAGGCTGAATACTGGGCAGCTTTCAGAGCTTGACAGAATGTGGATTCTGGGCCAATCCAGAGACTTTGGGAGACTTTTTATTAGGCTTGACACATTCTTTAGTTGTGAGCACAGAGAGAAGGCACAACTGTGGTAGGGTTATAAATGAAGGTGTGCAGAGGTGAAAATTCTGCCAGAGCTGTTATATCAGTCAGGGCTCGAATACTGTAGGCCAAATGAGATGAGACACAGGCTGTGTTAAACAGATGGAAATAGATGGCTATCTGCTGTGCATTTGTGATCCAAATTGGCCTGAAATGGATACAAAGGGATGGAAGAATTGGATGTTGTTGCTGAATATTGTCTGAGAGAGTGTGCAAACCCAAGACTTCAAACTTACCTTATCGCATTATTTTTCATGCAGTTTTTATTTTTTTATTTTATTATTTGTAAACAGAAAGCAGTACATTTCTTGGAAATGTTGCAAGCCTGATTTAAACCTGTATTGTCCAAATAAGCACCTTACTTAAAGTATTTAAGCATGCAAGCTCAACCATAGGCCATATTTTAAACACACTGTTGAAAAATAAATATATCAAAACCACACAGGACTCAGTTATTAAAATGGAACACACACATTTCAACACAATATACTTTTCACTAAAATTAAAACAAAACAAAACAAAATACAGTTGCTGCAAAGTTTCAGGGTGCAAATCTGTGGAGAAAACTAGGCCACTACTGTTTACCTTACTATAGTGAAGATAGCACTGAACTGTATATTTAAAAAGACAAACTTTTCCCTCAGGCTGAAAGGTTAATTTTTTGTTATTCTGTTTTTGAAATAGATTCAATGTCTAATCGCTCACTCTCTGTCTCTGCTTTGAAATCTTCCTCTATAACTATAGCTGGAACTGCTCACTCAACAGAAGCAATAGCTCTGACTTCTTGAGTTACTGTTATCAGTCCATGAGGGGCAGGAATGTATTCTGGGTGTTATTTGTTGTAATGACATTCCATTAGATTTGTGTTGGGCAGCTCAGGTTTCTCTGTGTGTGTCTGTTATCTGGTGGAGGTCACACAGTGAGACACAGGAGCTTCTCTAGTGACTTTATCTGGGAAGTGTCATAAAATGCTGCAGAGGAATGAGCAATGAGGGAGAGAGAGAGAGTGTGTGTGTGTGTGTGTGAGAAAGAGAGTGAGGGGGGGGAGAGAAGAAAGTGATGCTGACTCAATCTGCTATAACGCTTTGTTCATAGAGAGATAAGATGGGAGGTCAATCAATATAAACATGGGTTTGAGTCCTATGGGTATGAACATATACAACATTCAGAGCTCTAAATACATACACATGCAAAATCAAAATCTTAACAGCACTGATGAGTTCCTGACCAGCCTGAGCTGATATATATACAGTAAAGAGACCGGTTGTATATGGGCATTAAATTGCCAATGTAACCTATTGTGTATATGTACTGTGTGAGCTTCTGTACTGTATATATACAGTATATATAGTACATGGACATTTGTGCGCACATTCAGTCTCTTAATGAATAATTAAAATTCCAAATACTGTCAGATGATTTGGTCTGGGTGATGTATATGCAGTCCTCACAATGACCCCTGTGAATCAGCTTTATCTGATTACAGAATGAAACCCTATTATTTACAGTGTCTGTGTGTGTGTGTGTGTGTGTGTGTGTACCTGCTGGGAGACGGCCTGCACTGGAACAGTCTGTGGTTGAGAAAACAACTGAGGATCTGCTGCTCTTAACATGAACTGCCCATTTCTGAAAAACAAGGTGACATACTTTGCTGTAAAAATAGTCAAAGATATAAATAATGTGTGTGAGAGCCAGCCAGCCACAGTCCTCTAGAGGAAATATTTATTTTTAGAAGAAGTAATTAATACTTGTATTACCACAAATAACTACTTTTCAATGAACATTTTTATATGGAATAATAACAGAATTGACATTTAAACTCATCCCCTAAAGACTAAACTAAACAATAAAATAACAACAAAAAAAGAAGAGACCTTACCAAGACCTTGAACAATGTTGATTGTCTATTTATTATGTTTTCTAGTAGTTTCTTGTTTGTCTTTGCAAGAAAATAGTTCATTACTTTAGCAGGGAAAAATAAAATAGCAACAGGTTTGACACATAACCTTAGGTTTGGGAGCCCAGCAAATATTCCTAAAACTGCAAATATGAAGTTATATAAAACAACGAGTGGCGGAATTTGTTTTAGCATTTGTAGGATAAAGTAAAGAAGTTTCAATACCTTTTCCGCTGGTCCAACAAATAACAATTTGCTATTTGTTTGTATTAAGATGTAATTTGTCTTTAATTATATAGTGATAAGAAAGAGTAAACAGAAGATGAGGGAAAATAGGTACATATTTGTTATTCTGTCTGAAATTCTAATGACAGAATATTAAAGATTCAAAGAGAGGCAAACAACAGAAAAAGGTTTTAAAAGAGTAATGATGAGGACTGAAAAAGCAATACATTGATACACAAGAAGGATGAGAAATATGATGGGAGAAAAAGTCTGAAAATATAGATCACCTGTTAATTAAACCACAGCTGAAGAGAGAAGCCGTATAACAGATAATAAACTGTGAGAAAGTTCAGCAGTCTGCCTGACTTAGTGACTGCTGCATGTGGTTAACACAAATGCTGTGGATTAAGAGCACTGTGGGGGGTGTGTGTGTGTGTGTGTGTGTGTGTGTGTGTGTGTCCTGTCAGGTACCTCAGAAACTTCAACACAGTAATTAAAGCTAATGACTTCACACTCTACTCATACTCCATTGCCCAAAACACACACACAAGACATCTTTATAACACTCTTGCCTTAATACAAGCCTCATGTGTCATTTTAATACTGCTGCAAAAAAAGGTATTTTTGTGTGTAAAAAATCAAGTAATGTTATAAATGTTATAAATAAAATGTTATAAATCATGCTGGGCAAAAACATGCCATGAAATCATCTCACCTAATGTTATATATTTTTGAGGATGAGCAATGAACTTTTACATCAAGTGTGAACAGTGTGAAAACAACCTGGAATTAATGATTTTAGACTTCCATACATCATCTAGTACATAAATACTTTCATTGCTACCTAAACACAGATAATCACACATTCACTCACTTACACCCACAAGACAAATCTCTTGATTCAAATTTAAAGGGACAGTGTCTAATTTCAGTACCACCAAAGATCACTAAAAGAGTGACCCAGTGTTCCGAACACTTCCTCATTTGCAATTGGTTAGAAACAGCTAGCCCCAACCCCAAACTCAGGCCATTGGCTGTGGCAATACAAAAAGAACAATGACACACCAGTGCCACAGAACCAGTGGTTTTGAAAGTGTCACAGAAAGTGGTTTAAAATAAAATAAAATATAAATGAACTTCTTGTACTTGTCTGTGTATATTAAGCTGAGATAGTAGGGAATATTTTAGCAACAATCTGAAGTCATAGCTGCACATGAACACACTCACTTGGTCTGGTCCCTGTCGTGAATAAAGCGCACAGCTCTGCGTTTGAGCTGAGTGAGGGTGAATGTGTCGTCTTTGCCCAGTGTTCTCTCTCGCTCGTTCTCCAGGACCACTAGAAGACCATTACTTGGTGGCTGAAGGAGCTGGAGCATCATGCCTTCTGATTGGCTGTCTGCATCCTTGATTGACAGAAGTGCTGGATCCAGAGGTTTAACTCCACCAATAGGAACCAGCAGAGAACCGTTGATATAGAGGGATGGAGCGCGGCTGTTTGCTGTAGAAACAGAAGTGATTTGGATCTCCTGATATCTAGTAGACCTTAGTATTAGGTAAAATTCCCCAAGCAACACATGCATTATACTGATTATTATTGCTTAGTTTAAACATAAAGCTTGCAAACTTCCAGAAACACTTTTATTTATGAGTAGAGAAGTGTGACATGCCAAGAACAAAGGCTAGATTACCGTGGCAGGTTCTGGTTTTCCGGTCGGCATAGAATCCATGACCACAGTCCGGGCTGCATTGGCTACTTTTCAGGAAGAAGTTCTCAGCACAGACACGGCACTCACCTGAACTCACACACTCCAAGCAACCAGCCGAGCATGCTGGGAAATAACAGCAAACAACAAATCAGATTTGACATGAAAGGAAACTACATCATTATGTTTAGTTTCTCTACAATGAGCAGGTTGGTAAACATGCCAAAACGGCTCTGCTGTACAGAGATGAAATTCACAGCACTCACCAGAACACTGGCGGGTGGAGTCGTGAAGAAAATGATGTTTGCCGCAGTCCAGCACACACTGGCCATTTAGAGCAGCATACGGCAGCTGGCACTGTTGGCATCGACCCTGAGCCTGGCACAGCTCACAGTGCTCATCACAGCCTGTTCAGTGGCACAGAGTCAACATTTAGACACAAAATTAGATTTATGTTGGATATGGAGTCCATTACTTTCTTCCAGGTAATCTAACTGACTTGTAACTGATTCACGGCAGTAAATATCACGTTGTTTATTGATTCTAAAAAAAATCCCATAAACATAGAAACATACAGAAACACAAGAAAGGTAATAAGCTAATATGTGGTATTAATGCACATATTTACAGTCCATGATTTTTATGTAATTGGATAAATGGTTTGTGGCATTTTGGTGCTTGACAAACATACATTCATTATCCATGTCTGAAACAATATAATCATAAGTAAATGACGTCAGAACTTGCGGCTAAAGTGTTTCGTGAGAGTCAGTGTTTACTGTGTAGCATGCAGCTTTAGCATCACAGATTTCTTCTACTGAATTTTCTTAAACTGGTTTTCTATCAGCAGGTTAAAAACTGGAAAATATCAATCTGTGACAGTCAATGTGGAGGAGAATTGTAAATGAGAGCCAGCAGCTACTTCAATTCGCTCCATATCTACAGCAACACTGATTAGTCTTTCAGTCTAATTTGAAATCAATTCATTGAAGTGCCATTAAACCTTGGCACTGGTACAACGGCTGATGTGGGCACTACACAGCAGGGATCACTGATGCTCCCTACATCCCCGACTGTGACAACCGACTGAGAGATTGAAATGTCAAAGTTTATTGAGCTGGAAAATTGATTGGTTGGACTCATTTTCATAATAAACGCTTTTTTTATCACTGACTTAGACATCTCTCAGCATCTTGGTAGAATCCTGGGGAGCAGCCTGGCACACAAATGCCATCCTGCAAGACATATCCCTCCATGCACTGCAGACAGTCACTACGCAGGGGTCCGCGGCATGCGTTACAGCTCCAGTCACACTCTGAGAGAGAGGGAGAGAGAGAGAGAGAGAGAGAGAGGGTGGGTGGAAAGTATATGAAAAGAAAATATGATAAATTGGATTGAGATTGAAGAAGAGTGCAAAGAAGAGCAAATTAGAAAGAAAAAAGGCAAAGAGACAAAGTGTTCAAAGAGCATGAGAGAAACTGCATTTGCATTTTCTGAGGAAATACCAATGACTGCGAGGGGATGTGTGATAAAGCCTAATCATAATTCAGTAGGCAAATATTTCAACATCATTACCTGCGTTTTTTAAACGGTGAACATTCTAACAATAGAAACTATAAGCTTGTCATGTTACAATGATTATTTTTTATATTATTTTATTAACCCCAAATATTATTTTATTACCCCCCAACAGTCAAAATCACAGATTTATATATATGTGTGTGTGTGTGTGTTAAATTACAAAACGTAATTAGAATAAACAATTATTCCATCAAGTTATATAGTTGACATCAACCTAACACGTGTGGCGTCTGTAGTTGCCAAACCATTTAGCAGCTTAGTGCATTAATCTAGAACATGCTGTCACAGGTGTACTGTGAGTTTTAGGCAATTCACACTATCTTCAAATTTGGCAAGGCACTTAGTGAGAATATGCCATGGCCAAAGAGGTTACACACACACACACACACACACACTGCCTTCGTGCTAAACAAAGACCTTTTACCCTGATTCATTCACAATATGATCAGACAATCTGATTCTGTCCATGCCCCATCACTGTCAGTTTGTGTTAAATTATGATAGCTGAGTTTGCATCTCATTTGCATAATCAAACAACTTTCTTTGACTTTCTTTCTGATGCTCTTGTTTAATAAAAAAAAATCTGATGAATCTGATCTGATCGCTTCATATTCATTTAGAAAAATCCCCTTATTTTGTGAGCAGTATATTTGTTACATAACTGAGATTTTATAACTTGAAAGTTAAATAACAAAAAACAGATTTTATAAAACCCCAAAACAGACAGCCCATTCAAAGCTGAACACATCTCCAAAACCAGGTTGAAAAGAAGATAAAAAGAATAACATTTGAGGGACTTGACAAGTGCTGTAATAAATGAGAGAATGAGAAAAGGAGAGCGACTGTTTAACTGCTCCTCTGCTCAGTCTTCATATCATCTATTAAAGAGAGTGTTACCCAAGCATTTGATAAATCAGTACAAAAGTTCGCTCTCTGAATCAGCTCAGCTCATTAAAAAGGCCCAGCACAGTCTTTCTATCTGCCCTCTATTCACATAACCTCATAATCGCTCCCCTCATTCCCTGAATATATCCCTCCAGTCAAACTTTCTGAAAAAAACTCTACAGCCACTTAAAACATCCATGACGTCCATATTTACTCTGCTTGAGTTCAGTCTCAGCAGTATTCTGAAATCAAACACAGCTAATTTGTCCAAATACCATTTAGACTGTGTAGTCTTATTACATGCCTTTCAGTAACGACACAAACAACAACATTCTTCATTACTGAGGTCAAGGTAACCTTCATTCACAGACTGTACTGCAGGGGGTAAACAGCTACAAAAACTCATCACTATCACTCGCTCACTCACTCATTCACAGTCAACTTTGTTAATTTCTCCTTTAATCTCGGCCACAAATGCATTCACTGAATCTAAATGAGTGCATAACATACAGACTGCAAACATATTATACTGCAAACTACAAAACTCTTTTTTTGGATGAAAATTTTTTAGGTGTACTTTATGCACATAGAATTTAAAAAAAATAAAATATTCCAAATGTCCCTGAAAGGAAACAAAGAATCAGATTTAGCTGACTTCTGTGGAAAAATTTGTTCCTAAAGGATTGTTAAGTAATGCAGGTATTTATTGTGTAATGCAGGTACATAAAAAACTCTCTCTGTCTCCTCTTGTTTTCCTTTGCAAATATCTAAATCCTAACAAAATTACAGAAAGGTCTCACTGTATGGGGTCTATGATGCTTGAAACCCACATCTAACCACAAATCTTATTAACAACCAAAAACACAAAAATAACAAATATCTCTCCTCTATAATGACTCACCCTGCTGTTATAATGATGATTTGCTTTGAGATACTTCACCTTACTAATGATAAAAATAAAAAAATCTTTTTTCGAGGTGTTTTCGAGGTTTTGTGTTGCACAGTGTGAAATTTCATTTTCAAGGTTAATATAGCCTCCTGGATTTAAAAAAGCCATAAACTTTTATTTTAACTTCATTTAAAGTGTAAACTTTACATCAAGATGCAATATTGTGCATTTATTTGATAAGGTGTTAAAAAAAATAGACTAGACCGTGATAAGTGTTGTCTATTTAAAATCAACAGGAAATATATTTTTAAGGGGTACACATTACAAGACAAAAATTAAGAGCTATCAGAATATCAATATCAGAATCACAACATTGGCTGGTATGGTTCCCATTTCACATGGTTTAAGCACAAGCATGTGTGTGTGTGTGTGTGTGTGTTCGGCAGACTCACCTCTGCATGTGCGTGTGCTGGTGTTGAGATAATACTGATGAGCACAGCTCTCATACTGACACTCTCCAAAGAGAAGAACTTTAGCTGGATCTCTACAGGATGTGCACACCCCCGCCGTCTCACAGCTCAGACACTGGATGTCACACACTGCAACACACACGATAATCATACAATCAATAGCTAAACTAAACGCTAAGCCTTTATCAGATATTGTGTGCTTGAGTACACACACACACATCATGGGTATTTAACATAGATTGTATCTTTGTATGGCTGATGTTTATTGTCGTTTTTGATTTTCGCTTCTATTCCTCACACTGTAAGTCACTTTGAATAAAAGCATCTGCTTAATGCCTAAATGTAAATGTAAACTTAGCAGAAGAAAGAATAGATGGTTAAATGGATGGATGGATAGATGGACAGGCAGACAGACAAACATAGGCTGCCTGCAGAGTCTGACAGATGGCATAATATTGTAAATTAGATTACAGTCAATGACACTGTGCTCAGTTGCACTATTACAAAGATGTTCTTACATTGGCACACCCTGTTTTCATCAGTGTAATATCCAGCTGGACAGCGAGTGAGGCAGAGTCCTGTTGGGCCCAGAACAGCAGGGGCCAAACAGGAAGTACATGAGACAGGACCATCTCCACTGCACTCCTCACAGGAAGAGTGACATTCTGGAGAAAACAAACACAGGGCAGTAAGGACACAAGATTACAGACAATAATGTCAAATGGTTGTGGGTTCGATTCCCAGGGAAAAAAAGTCACTTCGAATAAAAGTGTCTGCCAAATGCATTTACGTAAATGCATAAGGTATATAATAAGGTATATAAAACTGTATATATTAATATAAGCTATATTGTTTGCATATTGTCTTATTACTACCACCAAATCTTAGAAACAAACAACATATTAATAAAATTTCACTTTCATTCCCTCAAAAACACTTTAACAATGCTGACTATGTCCTATTTATGTCTGTTTATTTGTTGAAACAAATGCACACAGCCTACACAAGTCTAATGACACTTGCATATAAACAAATTTGAGAAAACTCCCTTTATATCACGTGAGAGCCAGACGATTAAAAAAGGCTGTAAGACTTTATAGATCACATCAACATCATAAGTGATTTCACATTAAAGTTGAGCTCTACATCACAGTCCCTTATAAAAATAAATGCACTGTCTCATCTACTATGTCAGCAGAGGAGCCTCTTTCAAAGCGGCGGGTAATTACATCAGGGTTATGACAACAGACGCTGCAGTCACACTCAGAGACAGTGTGGAATGACAAACTGGTGCACAAAGAGGATGCTGGCATTAAGATTACATTCATTCTTCATGTATGAATGGGGGGGCTCAGATGAAATGAAATATTGTTATATGATTCTGACTGATCAATACTGACTGATTAATAGAACATCTTTAACTAAATATTGTATTCAGTTTTTCTATTTAAGAACACATTATATTTTATAGATTTAATGAGGCTTAATGAGATTTAATGAGATTTGTGACTCTTCATGTATGAATGGGGGGGGCTCAGATGAAATGAAATATTGTTATATGATTCTGACTGATCAATACTGACTGATTAATAGAACATCTTTAACTAAATATTGTATTCAGTTTTCCTATTTAAGAACACATTATATGTTATAGCTTTAATGAGGCTTGTAGGAATGTCCGGTGGGACACATTTAAAAACTTTACTTTTGGTTCACGAATATGCATTAGGTGACGTAACATATAGTTCTTGCTGATTATATTGTGTTTGCTTTAATTATTGACATATTTGTCTTAAAAACATCAATTTTTGCAAATGTGTTCTTTGCAATAGCTTCACAAATAATATACATATATGATTATATGAATGAAGATCATAAAGATCACAATGGTTACCTCTAGCATATAGATTATAAATTGCTGTTGGTCAAAATGCTTTATTTTCTTCATCACTCACTTTTGCAGGCTCCATGCCTCCGGTAGTGTTTGGGAGGGCACTGCGGTACACAGTGATCTCCCAGCAGTAACATTCTGGGAACCTTACACCATAAACACACTGTACCAGAGCCAGTCTGCAGGTCTGCAACGCACCGCTGACAGCCCTCCTTACACTCTGGTCAACAGAGAGAGAGAGAGAGACATAGAGAAAGAGAGAGAGAGAGAGAGAGAGAGACAGAGAGCACATATAATTAAGCATAAAATAGGCTTCACTAATAGTAATCATGAGGTGCTGTGTTCGATAATTCATCCATGAGAGCACTCTGAACTGAGATAAGGACAGAGAGAAGAGTGGATGGAGAAAAAAAGAATTCAGATTCCTATCATGAAGTTTCTAAAGGTGTAAAAGTAAACATTTTCTTCATCTCTATATCTTCCCTCAAAGCTTATCTGCTATGGGAGTAGACCGGCTCCATCGCCATGGACATGCTAAGGGTGCTGATAACCGATGCTTATCAACCAATGAAAACCAACTTTTTTTCTTGCTTTAAATGAGAATATGCAGACTATCGCGCTTCAGTACATTCTCTCTGCATTATAGATAAAACTCATTTTTTATTGACTCTGAATTTAACTTAACTTTAATTCCTTATATAACAAGATCTAATCAGAATGATGTTTGTGCAAAATTTGTGAATAGAAGCAGGGACATATTACTTATAGGCAGAACAAGCAACAAAAGGATCCTGTTGTATTACAGACTATGACAGAATCAACTAAAACATATCTGTATTGTCTGTTAACATTCTTGCATACTTGCATACTGCATAATTTAACATGATGAACACGAGTCTTATTAACAGCCACTAAACACTGAGCTATTTATATAATAAATAGCAGTCTTTCTGAACTTTTTGAACTGCCTGGGCGATTATACGGCATATAAACTCATTCAGCCTGATTTATTTCAATATCAGGCCTGAAATTTCAAATTTTACAGTGATTTACTGTCAATCACACAATTCACCTTATAATGAAACACCATAATACATCATGAGATCTACAAGAGAGGAAAAACTGAGATCAGACACACAGTGACATCAAATGTGCTTTTATAAATGTCATAAATTTATAAAAGCAGTGTTTTTATAAAATTACATAAGATTTCACTTACAATTACATAACACTGCCCTCTAAAAAAATAAGAATTTTGGCAGTGATATAAGACATGGAATAACTGGAACTCTGTTTCTACTACATGTCAGTTTATCATAGAGAAACATGGAGGCTCTCTAAGTTATCCTGTTTTATCCTGTTTTTCATTGATGCCTGATGTCCATGAGGACTAAATATTCACTGTTCTGAGAACTACTTTGCATCTGGACTGGTATTAAATTTGATTACAGAGAAATCAGAAAAGCAGATTTAGAATTTGAATTTCATGATTCTGTAGATAGTGTAACATCAGAGAAGGTGGACAGATGAAAGCGGATGATTACATAAAGAAGATGAGAGTTTCTTCAAAGCTACAGTCCATTTATTAGTCATGTTCAGCTGAGGACACAACACCTTTACTCCGTAACTGCCTGTTTGTCTTTCTGCCTGGAATCAAAAGCAATTTTGATATACAGAATTTGTTTACTTAATTTATAGACCAAAGGCCCTCCAGCTGTTAGTAATTACTACTTTTTGTGCTTGGTAGAACGGGGATTTTGTGTTTAATGTTGTTGCTATATTTTTGTTGTTTTTTTTTTTTACTGTGAACTGTAACTGTGAATCTGTTATTTTTTTCTCTACTTCGTGAATCACATTTATGATGAGGACTAAATCTGATGGTCTTTCACTGCTTACTGTTTGTTTCCTGAGGTTTGGTGTCTCCTAAACAAAAACTACTTCATTAAGTGTTGCAGCCCGTAATGAGGCACAAACTGGTACCTCGGCCACATAGTAACCAAATTACAGAATAAAACAGAATAAATTCTCTCATGAGTCAGAATGGCTTATAGCACATTCTAGAAAAGAATGATCATATTTTCCCGCTCATGGCATTGGCTAGTGCAAAAGCTAATATATTCTTTGAACACCAGATCCTCCCTCAAGGGCTAAATGTGGCTATTCGACACCTTAAACCCAGGCAGGTGCAATGACTTGAGAACAAAGCTGTCACTTGGAAACCTTAAAGCAATGTTACGGTGATGGTCTGGGCAGCCGATTTTCACTCACCGCTGCAGTAGCCCACAGCATTCAGGTATTGGCCCTCAGGGCAGCTGGTCCGACAGTATCCGTTATGGAGACTGGCATGAGAAGGACAGGCAGAACAGTCTGCCTGGGAAGGGCCTGTACACTCTTTACATGATGGATGACAGGCTAAAGAGAGACAAATATACAAAGTAAGAAGTTTCAGCAACATTCAACTGGTTTTGAAAGATGCCATGCTGCAGATAGCACAATGTATTAGATCTATTACATCAAATACATTAAATTTGACTTGTCATTAAGGAACATATTTTGTGTCGACAAAGAGAACAATAACATTAAAGCACAAAATCAAACATTCACCTTGGCACATGCGGTCCTGAATGTAAAAGCCATGGGGGCATTTACTGAAACACTGCCCTTGGTGAAGGACACTGGTTGGTAAACAGGATGTACAATTCTGGAAACTTCCACTTGTGCAGTCTGCACATGAGGCATGACATCCTGAGGGAAAATAGGATACAGTTATAAACATCTGATCTCAGTACTACAACACTTGCTTCCGTAGCTCATCCTGAATAATTAAAATCATGTGCAACTTTTTAACCTGATTTAACATTTTCACTATTGTTGTTTGCACTAACCATTGATGTACAGTGAAGGCTACAGCTACTGTAACTTGCTTAGCTGCTTGAACCAGTTACAAATACAGTCTTTCCTCTGTATTCCTTAGCCTGCAGAGTCCTCCTTCTAAAGTCTATACTTACCACATAGGCTATTGGGTAACAATCCACTGTGAAGTCTGCACTAGCAGGGGTTGACAGAAACCATAATGGCCACAATTGGCGGGTGTTAGTGGCAAATTTGAGGTTCTATGGTTTTGTGGACTTCACAGACTCATGTGGGCATAGGCTATGAGACCACTTCAAACATGCCATTTGGAGGCCTGGACTTGGACAATCTAGTTCTGATACTGTAACTTACCCTAAAATATAGAGAGCTGAAGCCTTTGAATCTAGGTTCAGAAGAAATGATGTTAAATCTGCCTAAATCTGTTTATACAGACGTGTTTCCTCTACAGTAGCTGGCAGTCAGATAGCAAAGCAGTGGGCAAACAGATGAATGAAACGAGTACAGCTTTCACAGGTGTACCACTAAGTTAACAAACAGATTCAAACACACACATAATCTGTGGAAACGGACAAATACAAACATGCAGAGACACATGACATTTCCTCGATTTTAAGGCCCTTAGGACACGGGTGTCAACATTGACACATACATCCTCCACAGTGGCCTACAAGAGCCAAAGTTCTCCTTGTAGGTAAATGATTTGTCTGTTTTGGCAAGTTTCATTGCTAATCAACACAAAAGGGCTTATCTATTCATATAATTGTGTATGTTGCCAGAAGAACAGTAAGCATACTAATGCTAAGTCAGCCCATCTGTATTCTGCTGAATGACTGGAAGACAGGGCTAAGCCATCCTTTAATGCAATTCAGGTATATATAATAAACATGTCTAAAGGCTTTGCATATCGCTCATTATTCTTTCAAATGACATTTCAGCCTGCTGGGCATGTTGTGAAATGAAGCTACGGAGATTATAATGATGCCACAGTGTTGTAATTGAGCACTAGCTATAATAGATTGAATTCTTTAATGCACTTTTAATCGATTTATAAAGACACATTACAGGTTAATTATTTCATGTTTTTGTGTACTGGAGAACACACTGGAGTGTGCTGAAGTAGAGGACCAATTCACACATATTTTATTACTTACATAACGCGTTTAAATCAGTACTTTATTTAAATATGAACAAACATGATTAAAATCAAGGTTTTATGGTATTAATCTTTGAGTAGGCTTTTAAAGGTTTTTAAAGGTTATTAGGAATTAATGAAACTAATTTTTGCAGCATTGATTAATATCAGTTAATATTAATTTATAAATACACTGTAGACCAGTCGTCTACAGTATATTTATAAATTAACAACTTATTATAAATTCAGTTAAAAAAGCATTTAGTAATGTAAACATACAATATATACATACGGATATTTAAGATTATTATAAAGTAAAACATTTAGGTACTCTTGTTTTGGCAGCAAATTTGAACAGCAGTAGCACTCTATATAATTTTTTCTGGTTATCATCACATTATGGAGCGAGCCAGACTAACACACACACAGAGGTATGCAGAGAGACTGACTTTAGCATGAAGAGGGATTTACACATTGGAATTTCCTCTGCATGACATCTGATCCATCGGCACATGAATACATACACGCACACTCATACACACACCACACACACTCCAAACGAGTAGCCCTGAGGAAGCTCAACATTTGTCTGAGCATGCTGCTTGAGCACAAAGGACTTCATTGAAGAAAGAGGCACTTGTCATTATTATAACAGTGAGCTTCACCACACTGAATGAACATCCTGCTGGTCAGTTTCCCACAACCTTCAGCAACAAGTCAATGAACCACAGAAACACAGAGATGTTTTTAATAAAAATAAAGTCAATATTTTTGACTTTATATTTTTAACAAGCAACTACACATCTTTGGATAATTACAATTCACAGCATGTCATTACCACTTACCTTTATAAAACTTATATTTTATGAATTGTATATGATGAGTGCTGAAACTGAATTTCATTCCCTGTAAAGCACTCAGCATGTGGCCACTTCATAAACACAAACATTCACTCTACTTTATGTAACTGAAGAAACACACAACAGGAAGTGTTGTATTCCTTTTGATGATGTCACAGTTTCCATTGTGTACCTTAGAAAGTCTCGTTTTATTGCTAAATATATTATGACCAGGAATCTTCATAGTGTTTCTGTGGAATTGCTGTAGTTTCCAGTTCACAGCGACACAGTTTATAAAATAACAGCTTTAATTCAATTCAGTTTCATTTTTTCCAGGATTGGTTAGGTTTTTAAATAAATACCATTTTCCACAAGTTTGACATCAAGCACCAAAACTTGTATCTGGAGACACCTGCAGAATGTTTTAGTCATCAAGGATTTAGATCTAGTGCAAACAACCTGTGGTGTGTCTTTCAACACGAGGGCATGCAGATTCCTTTGCCAGCTATTATCTTGGAATTTTATCATTTATAATCATGGAGCTACTGAGAATCTGGATGGTTTTGTGCATGTGTGTGTTCTCATATTCAGAAGAAAACCTGGGAAAATGCTTTCTTGTTAGCTCACCTCTGCAAATGCCATCAGGGTCAAGGTGATGCTGTGGCCAACAGGCAGATATACAGGACCCGTGAGAGACATGTCCATTCTGAGGCTGCAGAACCTCTTCTTGTTTAACACATCGAAGACAGTCTGAGGAATCAGGACCCACACAAGCCCTGCAGGACACATGGCATCCTGCACAGGAACAGAAACAACATGCTAAGAAGATGGACACACACAAACATGCTTACTGTATTTACTGTATATAGTGTCCCCATAGCTCAACCAACAAAGCATTTTTTATTATTTTAATAGTTAAATTAAGCTAACTGCAGTTTGTTTACTACCCTGTTTCATTGAATATTAATTGTATTGGCATTTCATTGCATATTTCATCAATTTAATAAGATGATTTGTACGTAAGTATTATGAGGCAGTTAGTATGTCTATGAGTGCAATGCTCCCTGGTGAACCTTTACAGAGTCTCCCATGAACAAACAGTCTGTATCTACACACAGAACCTCCAGAGAAGGTTATCTGTATTCGGGACACACACACACTCCCCCTCACCCGCAATGCAGTACTGATTGATGCACTGGGGCAGGGGACAGCTACAGGTAAGATAACAGAACAAAAATCGCTCACCCCTGTGTATGGTTCGTTTCTTCATAAACGGTCTTCATAAACTCATAATGTGTTTAAAATTATCTAACTGAATTGTAAGAAACAGAAACTTAGGTCTTTTTAAAAGTCCTAAGAAGCTATACTAGGAATTATTCCTGACATCAGTCCTGCTATCTGTCAGTACTGTTTAATTTAATATGAATGGAATATATGAACTGTTATAATTATCCCCTAACACTGAATGCACCATCTTTTACTTTAAATAACAGTGTTTGTTACTCAAAACAAACACAGAACGTAAATGATTCATAACATTTCAATAAAACCTGAATCATACCAAAATTTCAATTTCAGGTTTAATGATGCATTGCATCCCTTAGCAAACTTAAAATTGACAAAGCGAATATTTTCACCCCCAGTGACTTTGTGTTTTTGTTCAGTAAAAACCTACAGTACATCTACAGTGTGATTTATCTTCTGTTATCGTGACCCAGTTTCCACAACTTTATGATGTAACAGTTGGAGGAACATCGCAGCAATGTAAATGCAGTCATACTGTGGCAGTGGCCGCCCCTGGAGAACAGGCCCTCTCCACAGGACTCCACACACTGGCCTTGATGCAGTATGAGGAGCCTTGGGCAGGAGATGCACTGAGACACAGAAGGTCCTGAGCAGGATGCACATGAACTGTGGCAGGCTGGAAGAGAAACAGTAGAAGTTCAAAGTATTTAGCAGATATCTCATAAGACTCAAGCATCTCCATCAGACAAAACAAAAGAAAAAACTTGTTTGAGTTCCTAAAAATCTCATACTCATTTTGCTTTAACTTTTAAGTTGCAATGTAAACTTTACCTTGGCAACGACTGTGGTTGTCCTTGTAATACTGTGGCGGACACTGTGGTATACATTTCCCATGATGCAATGCATGTTCAGTGGGGCAGCTCATACAGTGAGGATTGTCGGGTTGACAGGTCACACAGGATGGGTCACAAGCTAGAGATATTGTTTTATAAAATGTGATAAAACATCAAATACACTTGTTGGTTCTTAGGGTAAAATGTTAAATAAATAAAAGGATAAAAGCATCTGTTAAATGAATAAATGCAAATGTAAATATGCACAAAAATAATGAAGATTGTTTAAATATCCTGCATATCCTGCATAACTTAAGGCACTTAATACATTCCATGAAGATATTAACTAAAATAACATGACTAAGATGAGCCAGTCATTCCAATAGCAGCTACAAATTATGCTGGAACAAAACAATATTGCCTCAGGGCTAACTAAAGTTAGAGTGTCAATACGTTATATAAACTGCTCAAACCACACGCTATTTTTACTTATAGTTAGAAACCCAGAGAAACATAATAATGACAAGCACAGCATCCATCAACACAATTCTCTCATGTGATAAACAGACAAGCTGTCTCTGCGGTAGTTGCAAATTCTTCCACTCAACCTAACGCCTGTTGTCAGGCTGATTTGCAACAATAGCAATTTTACAATTTACCATAATCTTGCTCTTTAATTTTATACATCTCCATTAGTCCAAATAATACTTTATATTTTGATATACAAATGAGAAAATACAGGCTATAAAAGCAACACATTTTGAAAATATGAACCTTAATCTAAAGGCCTTTACCCAAGGTAAAGTAATTAATCAATTAATGTCCCAAAATTAATTAGGAAAAAAGACAAATGTTAAAAAAATACAAAATAAGGGACTTGAAGTTATTAGAGAGACTGGTTTAAACCTCAAAATCATTTAACATTACTAGTAATATTGGTGACTAACACAAAAACAAATGCTTATACAGTGTGAAGGTCCAAATTCTACCCATCATACCATAACAGATGCCTTGACTAGCATAGTAGCCAGGGCCACAGTCTGTAACACAGAATCCATCCTTCAGTAAGTGAGAGGGGTCTGAGCATGTCAAACAATCCTGAGGCCCCGCCCCCTGGCACGTTGAACAGGAGTCATGGCAACCTGAGGAGGAAGAAGTCAATAATCTGTTCAGAATCAAACAGATAAGACCAGATCCCTTAAATCTAGGAAAACAAATCAAAACAAGACATGAAAACAGCCCAAGCCAGACTTGCAAGGTTACTGTTTGTTCTAGTCATGTCTGGTGACTTTTCTGTGTAAGGCTTTACTTTGACTTTGACAGAAAATATGTCAGTCAAATGAACAAAACATGACCTTTCTGTGGGAGCTTGTAAATAGTATAAAAGACAAAAGGCAGAAGATAGAACATACATGTAGCGCACTCACCTAATTTGAATCATAAACAAACGCATCACATACAGAATGTGTTATTCTCATTAACACTAATTCAAAGATATGCACCGACAAGTAATGTACACGCAAACACAACCACACTAAAAATAGATTTTCTTTACATTATCCTCTGGGTCCCACTAGCACAGATCTAATTGAGGGCCTTAAGGCAGCCTGCTAAGACCTAGCTTACCCACCAAATACAAAGACACGCTGATAATTATATCTTTATTTATTTCTTACATCAGTTGGCAAAGAATTTCACAGCTCAATTTGAAAAGGATTAGCTCTTGATTGGATTTTGGGTAAATGTAAACTCAAAGTATATTAACCTTAAGATAGAGGTTATTCCAGATTCAGATATTTGTTCAGTAAAATAAGAGACCTTAATTTGAATAGTGCACTCAATCTGTCTTTAGCAAAACTACTGAACTGTTCCACCCAAACCTATAACACACAACCTTTGAAAACTCTCTCAATGAGGACAGACAGAAAGAAACAAAAAGATTCAAACACTCAAGCAAAACCACCCAATTTTACAAAAATATATTACACCTTATATTACACATTAAGTCAGGCTATGAAGCTATATTTTAACAAATAATGGCAGCCTTTCAGATTTGGGCAGAGTGTCATTTATAGATCATCTTAAAACAAGATGCCTAAAATTAATGAACCACTAACAAACAGGCTATACTGGGTGTGAATGTAATACATGTGTTGCTACACTGAATGTGTGTATATTAAATGTGTTGCCAATGTTGATGCTAGGGTGTTGTGAGTGTTTTCAGGGTGCTGCTCTGTGTTCTTTATGCATTATGAGTGGTTGTTAGCAAATTGCTGTGCTGTTTTTAGGATTGGGATGTTATGGGTTGTTATGTTAAGATGTTATGTGTCCCTCACGTCTGTAACAAGTGGTTTGAGAAAAGCATAATTACATTTCCATTTAACATGATTTTAGTCATTATTCCCATTTCTCAAAATATAAGTAGAAATACAGGTAAAATATTTTACTAATAAAAAAAATCATACTTTGTCATGAATCTGTCACAACAGTCAATAATTATGTTTTGCAGCAATAAGGTCACAGGAGAGACTATGCGTTTCTTTGTGCAAGTCTGGTGCTCAGGATTAAACTATGAGTCTGGGCTCGGTGCCCAGTGTGAAACATGCATTCACCATTTTACATGGCTTGTCTCCACAGACTCACACACACTGGCACCAAACTGGCCCAAACCCCTGAGAAGCTGGAAGAGTACCAAAATATTTTGACAGCTTACAACAGAGTGTGAACAAGAGAGTTAGGTAACCATGTTTAGTGTGATTGGCAAAGCTTGGCATGCTCAAGTAAATTGTGACAGCACACTTGAACATGTCTATCTGCAAAACTGTTCACAGTTTCACATGACTTTTGAAACGCTGCACACGTGATTAGTTAGTTTAAAATAAACAACAACTGTTTACTTTTTCGAAACAGTGAGTGTTACACAAACATTTCTACAGTGTCAACTTGAATATAAAACACAGATAGCAAAAAACAATACAATACAATAACAAGAAAGAAAGAAAGAAAGAAATGAAGAAACAGCTAAAGGCTTCCTTTAAGATTGTTTCATTTTCTAGTGACACAAATTAACTTCTTCCACACTTTGGTGTTTGTGGAAGAAGCCAGAGAGAAAAACAAGAGAACGAATCGTTATCCCTCTGCCACAATGAAAACCTTCCACATTCAATCCCTAGGTAGCACTCGGTCTCGCTAGATCCGCCATAATGGGTTCAACCAAGCTGGATATTTCTTCTCTGTCTTGTCTTTTTAAGAACATTAAGGTCCAATCTATGGCAGAGGTTTATTAAAGTGTTAACCTGAACGAGAGTGGAGACTGGGGTAATTGCTGTGTACAGTCTAGTGCTCTCAGTTGCAGTCACAGATCAGTTAGCAGGTCGCTAATGCATGATTCTCTCAGATTGAATTGCTATAGTCAGGAATCTTGTCAAGATCCGGTTATCTTAAGGTATGTCTTAAGGTTGATTTTTATGCAAGGAGTGAATTCACTGCAGGTGCAGGTGCAGGTGCCATATGACTTTAACAGCAAATAGAAAATTAAACTTTTTAAAAGTAACATGCAGCAAATTGCTTCTAGTACAGGATTTGTAAAGATGGCGATCTGTCTGTCACTATGCACACATATAATATACACACAATTACATAACATGTAACTGTAATTCTAAAAGCTGACCAAAGATCTATGGTAATAGAATACAGCAATACCATACTAAAGAGACCAGCATCACAAAAACTGCATCTGGAAAAAGTCACCTAACCTGCCCTTAAAATTTTATTACCATCTATTACATTTAACTGCACCACAGCCCTTTGTTATAAGATAATGAGTGCACTTCATTAATTGACAAAAAAAATATAACCATAACCATTCATTCAGACAATCCTGTTGCTCAAAACAGCCCCATAAATTCATTTATACTGTGTTCCTACAGCATTACTGCACTCTTCTCTATCCATCTCCCTGTTGTCACAATGCAATACATGAACAATCTTCTATGTCACATTGGTATTAAAGAGTCATAAAATTACAATAAAGGCAAAAAGTATCAAGGAAAGCCAAAACAATAAAAGTGACTTACTGAGACAGCGTGTGTGGTCCTGGAACAGCCCTCGCTCACAGGTGGTCACGCATTGCCTGCCACTGAGGAGAAAGGACCCACCACATGCTGTGCATTCAAAGTCATTCTTACAGGTGGCACATGATGGCTGACAGGCTGGTAGAAAAAGCACAGGAAGTGGGATAGGGGTTGGGGGGGTGAACACGGTTTGTTCCAGTAAAAGCACCAAAAACAGGTAGATTTTAAAAAGTTCTAACTTTAGAAGTTAAATTTAGAAATTAATCTGGGTGAACATTCAAAGCAGATATGAAAATGCATTAATTTTTTTTCCAATACATTAAACAAAATCATTACAACAACTGCAATTTATTTATAAAACATGAATGTAAATAAATATGTTTAAAAAAGGAGGAAGTGTTTCAGATTTTTTCTAGACAAGACAAATTTCATGTTAACTTTAAAATAGTGACAGTTTGGATGGATAGGAAATTTAGATGATGCCCTAATCCTGTGACAGCATCAATAGGCCTCTGATGAGAGGGGAAATTCCAGCATAGGATCCGGTCTGTGTTTTGACTTGTTAAAATGGCTGCGACACAAACATGACTCATGTGCGTGTACATTCACATACACACAGACAAAGGTATAAGATTAGCTATTTACAGCTTGGGTGCCCTAAGTAATTTTGCACAGAGTGTGTCGATGATTTAAATACCATAGTGCAAAAAATAGCAAGTGTCAAACATGAGTCAAGTTTGTGTTTGTTGGTGGGGAAACAGGAGTATAAAGTGAGAATCGAAGTGAGATAAAGAGGTGAAGAGAAGTTCATATGGCTGTGTGAAGTTGCTAAGGCAATAATTAGTCTGTAAAGCACACAATGGGGGACTTTCTGGCACATATACCCCAACAAGCATAAAATGTAAATTGCACAATTGTCTGTTATTAATTAGAATTTGTATCTTTTTCTACTTAATAAAACTATCCACATTCAAAATTTCTCTTGCTTTTCCGACCATCTGGAGTTTATTTTTTTACTGAGCTTGTTGCAATGCATTCTGGGATTGCCTTCCCTGTGGAAAATACATGTGATGTTGCTTTTGAATTTCCAGAAAATGAATCTTATGAGGCAGCAAAATTATGAAGTCTACCATCTGCAACAGCCTTTATGTTGTGACTTAAGTTTATGTCTGGAGTGAGCTCGTCTTAAAATGGGTTATTCAATAGGTTTTGAATCAGAGCTAATACCTCAGATATGATGGAGAGAGGTTAAGTGAAAAGAGAAGGTAAGTGTTCATTTTTATACCTGCACAAACTTTGCCCTGAGCGAAAAAGCCTTCAGGACAGAACTGCAGACATTGTCCATTCATCAGCAGGGCAGAAGGGTCCTTGCAACTGTCACAGTAATCTGCTGTACCAGAACAGGTTAAACAGTCCTGATGACACTGGATTGCTGTAGACACACATATAGCAAAGAATCAGAGATTTTGTTCATACTGTACAAGTGTGATTTGGTTTATAAATCAGATTTGGAACTGACTGTTCACACTATCATTTTACAAGACCTATGTTTTTAAATCTGATTTAGGAATGACTGTTCACATTATTATTTTAAATAGAGTTATTGATTTAGGACTGAATGTCCACACTGTCATTTTCTAAGTAAACCAGATTTGTTTGTTCAGACAGTGTAGTCAATATCTGGTGAATTCACATTGGTCGCTAAACTAATCATGTGAACATCAGCATGTTCCCAAGAACCTGCTTATAAAACAACCAAAAGCAGCACAAAACTGTATGGTTTGGCTAGTGCTCATGTCAAGTACAACAGGCCTATCCTACCAAAGCCACATCCTCAATCTAAGTAACTGTGTAAACTCCTTAGAGAACAGTCATGCAAATTAACTCTCCCACCCAGTCTTTGTGGTACTGGTAAAGCACACATGACTTCTCCACATGGTCCAATTGAAACTAAACCTCCAGCTATAGCTCTCTTTAGCACTATTACCTGGCACACAAATTAATTACACAGCCTTTAATGAGCTGGCAAGTCCCATGCTGGGGGCTTTGGGTTGCAGGTTTGTGGCTCTGTCCATGAGGCAGAACAAAAGACCCAGCAGTGGAGCAAAGTGAGACACTGAGGTTACACAAAGGGCACTGGAGATTATTTGATGGTCATTTGTAATTTGTGGGCTAAATTGTGAGCACAAGATCAGGCTCAGGTCTAATGGGAGATAAAGGGAGCTCTGAGATATTAAGAATAATTGATCATATTAATAGCTCTTAATAGACGATTAACCAGTTATTAATTTATTAAAGTTATTAATTTATTAAGTTATTAGTATATTAAACATAAACCAAAACATATCTGTATTTACCGTACTATTGATAAAACACAAGACTGTTTTGCCGCAAATGTGCTATGATATAATTAATAGCTAGTAAACCTTCCAAATAACAGCCATTGTTACAGTAACATTAGTCAGTATGTGTCATACAAGCTTCCCTTCAACATATTGATATAATCAGGTCATTATTCAGCTAACAAGCACTATCAGCATACAAGCTGCTACCTAGAATGTGTAAATAATAGTGCTGATGGAAAATGCAAGCGATAGTGTGTTTTATTACCGGGAAACAGAATAAAAGGGGTGTGTTTGGTTTGTGGGGGTGTGGGGGGATGGGTAATATTCAGAAGAGCTGTGACATTTTACCTCACAATGTGTATGGATTCACACACCAAAGATCAATATGATTTTAGTTGATACTTTTGAGAATGGATATTGATCAAATTTCTAAGCAAGTATGAGGACAAAAAATGAATGATAAAAGGAATGAAAATGCAGTATCAGGTCAATGTTCACTTATTTAGCTAAAAAGTTTGGAACCTGCTAAGAATATAATTTCACAAAGCTGGTGCAAGTCAGACACAAAAATTCTAAAGATTGCAATTTAGATCTGTTTCACATAACCGCACACTAAACAAACTAAATATTATTGTGCTGTATACATTTGCGTTGTATATGTAACGTGAGGCAGATATCAGATATCAAAATAACATCACAGCACAGAGTCCCTGCCGATTCCCACATCTACAGGAAAAGCAATTATCTGACTGCTGTATTTAAAGGGTAAATTAACATAATCTTATAAGCACAAACATGCAGATGCTATCAACAGACAAACAAACAACTTAACTCGCACTTTCTCCTTACACAACTACATAACCACAACAGCAAAATGTAAACATGCTAAAAGTAATCAGTGTATACCTTTATATACATTTCTCTATGGATTTTTGGAGGGAGGGAAAGAGAAAGACAGAGAGATGCATGTTCTTATCCTCCAGCCTCTCTAGAAACTCACCAGGGAAATTTAGTATATAGAGCACAACACAGTCTCATGAGCACCACAGAGCTGAATAACCACATTATCTAACCAGAATATAATCTAATACTATAGCTCTCACCTCTCTCATGGAGCTCAACAGTGTTTTGTCTTTACAGCTAAGGAATTATTCCTTGGAGAATGGTTTTCAAAATGATTCAGAAACTATTTCTATCTACATGGCACATGAAGACTTTGTGTTACACTGGAAATAAAAGAATGCAGTTGTTTTGATGCAATCAAACCCAAATATATAAATTCTGATATAACATTAAAGCTAATTTTAGTGAATGTTCATAAGAGAGTCTTTGTTTCATTTACATTTTGTGCATTTAAAAGACACTTTTATCCAAAGCAACTTGGATAACTTGGTGCGTTGAGGGTCTACATTTTGTCAGCACATGTGGCTTGGGAATTCGAACCTACAACCTTTGCGCTGCTAACACAATGCTATACCAGGGGTGCTATGGGATCACCATACAATACATCACTGCTGCCAGCCAAACAGACACAATAACAGATGCAGGTATTACCTGGATTGCAATCTGGACAGCATTGCTCATTATGGTGTACAGTTAGAGTGCCCAATGGACAGGTGGAACATGAGCGCTGGTAACAGATCACATGACCCTCTTGACACTGGCATTCTCGACACGGCCCCTCTTTCACACTCTCTAGATCCTGAAACCAGACACACAAAACAAATTAAACATTTATGCTTTCAGCAGAACTGAATTTACTTATAAACTTAATGTCTTGTAAACCATAAATCATGATTTCTTACAGGCAGACGTCTAAAACTTTTGACATTGGCTTTCTGCCCCTACAAAAAAGAAAAATTAATTGATTAACTGAGGTATTTATTTGCTCCTTGTACATATTATAACTGTAAACATAGATGTTTAACACATATATCATAAATGAATGTCAACAAACACCTTAATTATAGAAATAAAGTTCTACCTTTTGGTCTGGGAGTAAATATGTACAGGAACCAGTTGTTGTTTTACACTCCAGGCAGCACTTCCCAGGCAGCTGGACCAGCTTTTCTCCCTAAGGAAAGGTGTGAAGTTTGAGCTGATTTCATTTCAGTGTGAACGTCCCTGAGGGAATGATTAGCTGTCTGACACACAGCCACAAAACTCTAATTACCTCAGCAATTTCCAATTCTATCTCTGAGGCTCTTTACAGGAGACGACTATCAATAGTTATTTACATGCATGGGAGAATCTTCGCTTGTTTCTTTGGGTAATCAAACTGCGTTACATAATCTCATGGCAGTCTTACAGGCAAATGAGCAGATGTCAGTGAAATATGGAAGTACAAAAGTATAATCAGTGTTTTTAAAAAGAAACAGAAGCCTCGGCTGGTTTCAATGCTGTTTATTCAGCGCTTTCATTAGCTGTTTTTATTAATAAAGGGCTTTCACAATACACAATCAGTACAATCAGTATTGCACCAGAATGTTTTTCATATTTTTAACCTGATAGTGTTTGTCTAATGATTTGTAATCAGTTAGTATTAAATTACTTGTAAGAGCATCTGAACATTAGATTCATCAAACAGTTTATAAAGCTATATGTTTTATCCATAAGGGGTATAAATAAATGTTTATTAGTATTACATAGTATTACAACAACAAACCCTTCAACCTTATGTTAAACCTATTCACATCTTATATACCACCTATTTACATCTTATATACCAGGATTCTGTGTCCTTAAAACAGTTTCATTCGACACTCAAATTTAGACTCTTCAGTAATGAATAACCTTTGGAATGTCTGTCCTGGGTTTGGGCCAAAAGTTCAATTAATATATAATAAATCACCAACCAGCTCAACCTTTCAATGTTCTGTATGATAAATGAAGCAGCAGGAAATCTATTGACTGAATACAGTTATAATTCATAACCAGGATAAATGACCGCAGAGATAACAGAGTCCCAACTTTGCAAATCTGAAAAAGGCATTTCAAACATGCCTTGTGGATTTTTGGCCGAATAATCGTCAACATGTTTAATGTCGGTATATAGGCCAGCCCCCCAGATGAGCTTGTTTATAATGTCTTTTAATGAATAATGCTATCTGTGAGCATGTGGCCCAGCTGATAGGTTTAGATCAAAATATGTTCACTATAAAAATTTGGACACATACCCGTGGGCATTCTGTTCTGGCACACTCGACCCGTTGGCACAGCACCTGACCCCGTTCACACATGCAGAACTCACAACCTGTGCCATTCCACATATCGCCATGGTAACGGATGATGCCGTCATAGCGACAGCTGTCTTTAGACATCACACACTCTTCACAGCATTGGCCAGCCCGCTTGACCTTCATCTGACCCTAAGGAGAACACATTTACGCACATTACAACATGTCACTTATTTTAATGCATGTTTGATAAGCTTAAATCATCATCAATTTAGTTTGTAAAAACACTATGAAAATCTATGAAGCAAGTCTACAGCTCAGCCAGAATAAACAAGTGCACTGTTATAATTATTTGGAGAATTAAAAGAACTCATCACAGATGCTGTGAATTTGTTTTTTATTTAACCCAGAATATTTATTTAAAGACCCCATGACATCATCTGACAGTTTCAATTTTCTTTCTTGTGTTAACGCTACACTTCAACTTTAGCTTCATTCTATCACCATCTGTGTTTAAAACATAAAATTGCGTGTTATTCGAGGTAAATACTTTACAAATGTAAAAAAAAAACTTATTTTACATGAGGAAATTTGATTCGAAGGCTCAAATTGTACATTGTTATTATAAACTTCCCCCTGTGAAATTGCGTAAAATAATATATTGTAATATGTAATATACTTGACTAGTGACTGATTTTTGTTAACCAAGCCTTAATGTTAACCTAGCCTTTTAATAAAAGAAGAATACAGATTGTACAAATTAAAAAATGTATTTCCTTTTAAAAAGCAGGAGGTTCGAGAAGGGCATACTTCTCCATTTGTTTAACACCCAATAGGGTTTCGTTTACCTCACAGCCACAAACTACTTGCTAGTTGTTCCCAAGCGCTATCACACAAGGAATACATTCTCATTTTTGAAAACACCTGATTAAACCAAAGTCTGTGTTGTGCAAGATGTCAATCAATACTTGGTCTGGCTGCCGGAAGAAAAAGACTGTAATTTTAAATTAAAATCATGTTTTATTAAACTAGCATACAGATGGCCTCAAGCATAAAATAAATAAAAAGTTTTGACAAAACTTTTGATTTCACAGGGTCTTTTAGGCTCATAATGATTCACCTATATTAAGGTAAGGCGTAAAAATGAAATGTCTGTTTGTTCTTGCTTAGTATTGTTCTAAAGTACAGTTGCATAAGATCATGAATATTGTATTAAAGCAAAAGACTCAGGATGCAGGATGACTGCACACACCCCAGAGCAATAAAAAATGTGAAATGTACACGCAAACAACCTCGGATGACAAAAACTGTAACTATCCCTGTCAGGCGTTCGGTAAGAACTATGAACTATAAGAATCAAAGTGAGACTGTATTGCATTATTAAAGCCATCCGTTAGCCAGCAGTTTTCCCCTTTGTCATCTTGCGTCTCAGTGGCCCTGCTGGTGAAGTAACCGACATGATGAGATTGATGTAATGGTTTTCACTGACCTTGTCACAGTGGAGAGGAGGGCACTTCTCTGTGTGACAGCGTGACTGACCCCCATGGCATACACACGTGGTACAGCTGGCCTTCTTCCACTGTTCGCCATGCTAAGAACACACACACAATCAGACACACATAATCGCACAGTCCATCGCACACATTGTTTTCTATGAGTGCATATAGAGGCATTACCATGGAGGTGTGTAATCTGCTTAACATTTTGCACAAGTATTAACAGTCAGCTGGCGGCTGAAATAAAGGCTGTTATTACAGCAAACTGCGTTGAAATTCATGTACAGTAATTTCTTCTGTACATGAAAAATTAACTTCCCACTTAACATTTCCCACATATAGCCATGCTGTTATAATGTGTATTATTGCTTTAAATAACAATGAACACAATACAGAAGCATTTTGACTAACATTTGCCTCTAATTGTTTGTAAAACTAACCGTGAAATAACACAAACAAAGACCCTATAAACTATTGATGTCCATTTTCAAAGTGAGATCTCACATCTTGCATTAAAAACAGGATAAAAAATCCAGAAATCACCAAAGCTGTTTCTCAGTGGAATAAAACAGAAAACATACTGTACATAATTCATGAAGTTGGATATATAACAAATTCAGCCAGTGTTTAAGTAAAAAGGAAAATAAATGAAAGGAGATATTAAGTCTGGTGTATGTCCTTCTGTTTAAACCTGCTTAACTGCATACAGTATTCTGTAATATAACTACATACAGTATTCAGTTTTATAACTTCATACAGTATTCAGTAATATAACTACATACAGTATTCTGTAATATAACTACATAGAGTATTCAGTAATATAATTATATACACTATTCTGTGATATAACTACATACAGTCTTCAGTAATATACCTACATACAGTATTAAGTAATATAACTACATACAGTATTCAATAATATATATACATACACTATTCCGTGATATAACTACATACAGTCTTCAGTAATATAATTATATACACTATTCTGTGATATAACTACATACAGTCTTCAGTAATATAACTACATACAGTATTCAGTAATATAATTACATACACTATTCTGTAATATAACTACGCACAGTATTCAGTCATTTTACCACAAACAGTACTCAGTAATAACTACATACAGTATTCAGTAACATAAACACATACAGTGTGCAGTACTATAACTACATACTGTACTCAGAACTGTTGGGATTACATTGAGCAATACAAATGTACAGTTTGGCAAAGCCAATAAAACACAGAGCAAGAGAAAGAGAGAGATAATCTAAAAAACAATCTGATGGAATAGCGTGTTGTGTGCGTGAAAAATGGAGGGAGGAAGAGGAGATGAAGAGATGTTAAGAGACAAAGAGAGAAGATCAGAGCAGCGTAGAGGCGGTACTGACAAGCACATCACACACACGCCAAACTCTCCAAAGACATGCCGCTCTATCCTCAACCCATCTGCTAAAACATGAATGATAAAAACTCTCTATTCCACACTTACTACACTTTACTCTCAATCTCTCTACACTGTTTGCTCTATTCTCAGGGCCTGCCTTCATATAACTGTGGGCATTTCACCTTTTTCTAATCTGTTTTTCTTCTTACCTTGTACTCATTACCGGCCTCCACGCAGGAGTTTGGTTCACACAGAGGACAGCAGTGTCCTGGTTTGACCACCAAGATCTCGTTCTAAACACAGAACACACCAACAAGTAAAGCATGTTGTATTTTTAAATAGTGAGTAATATTCTTATTGAATTACGTAATAACATTTAAAGAGGCTTCATAAAATTTAGATCACTAGTTCGGTTTCTGACTTTTCTGAGGAAAAGCAGTGGTTATGTTTATCTTATCTTAGTATGTTAGTAAGTGGTACTAAGTGGTTATCTTAGTATGTTAGTAAAAGGGCTTTACTGCTGTTTACTTTCACTGTTCTTCATTTGATTCCATATGAAGCAGATGAAAACATTTACATTCATTTATAACACTTATGAATTTGGCAGAGACTTGTATCCATAGCGACAGTGCATTCAAATTACGTTCTATGTTCCAACCCATGACCTTTGCATTGCTGGCATAGAACTTTACCATCTGAGCTGTCACATCCATTAATGTAACATTCTGCATGAAAACATAAAGCACAACTAACAGATCAGGGTTGTTACTGACCGCTTTGCACGTAACAGGCTGACACTCTGCAACCAGACATTCAGTCTGTCCGTTTCTGCAGCGACACTTTGTACAGGGGCTGGGTGTCCATTCCACACCATCTCTGAACTCACGGCCTTCCCAAGAGCAGGAGACTACAGAGGAATGTGTGTGTGTGTGTGTGTGTGTGTGTAAGAGAGAAAGAGAGAGAGAGGGAGAGAGAGAGAGAGGGGGGGGAGAGAATTAAAAAAAGCTTTTAATTGCCTTTCGCTGCAGTACTTCACTGGAATCTCTATAGGAAACTCTTTCAAAAAGCACAGTATTGGTCTAGGACAGAAAAAGAAGCTGAAAACAGCTCTTGGGACTTCCCAAAAGCAATCAGCAAAACATACAACAAAGAGAGCTGGATCTAAGGCAAACAGACCATTTAGAGGCCATTAACGTCATAATGTCAAAGACACCATGAAATCAAATCTGGAGTATTTGTATGTAGCTTTCTGGACCTTCTGCTAGCTTAAAGGCCATCTATATGCTAGTTTGCTCTAAAAACTTAAGTTAACTTTTGGCAGATGTACTGCATACTTTAAAAAGTGGGTGACTCATCAACACAGATACACTCATTACATTTTCTTTAAAAATTGATGACTGTTTTAACAACTTTCAAACACTTAAATAGACTTAAACACCTTTATTTATCTGTCTTAAAATACTCAAATGATATTATTATTTGATTTATGACTCAATAAAAATAACTAAATAATCATTATGCTACAATATCACAGTTTAAACAGAAACTTTCTTTTACTTATTTCTTATATACCCTGATAGATTGTAGGGTCATAAGATATCCTGTGTGTACTGTATAAAAACAGTACAGTAAGGGCAGTATATACCATAAAACCATAAAAACACGATACCACCAATCCTTTTTTACATCCAATGATGGATGGATATAAGGAACAGCAAACACCTAGGTAGTTTTAACTGCAGTAGTATTAAATAACATAGTATCCCATAATGCACTTGGATGAAATCTTAATGTACCTCCGTTCTGAGTGCATATAGGGCAGCAGTCACCATCTGGGATGAAGGGACTCTGGTTTTTCCCGCAGCTGAGGGGAGGACAAGCACGTGGTCCACAGGCTACCTTCCCATGGGAACATGTACACACCGAACATTTGGAATTGCTCCATTGACTGTCATGCTGAGTGAGAGTGATAGAGAGGGAGAGAAACATAGAGAGATAAAGAGGGAAAGAATCAGACATTCAAATCCACAGATAACAATATGGTTGTACAGCAGTGCTAATATCATCCACAGCTTCATATACCACTCCAGAACACGAGACCGGAAGTGATGTAGTGGTTTAACAACAGCTGATTATGTGAAACCCTGTCCTGCATTATCTTCTTCAAACGTATCACATGTTCAAAAGTATCACATATCAATTACTGTTCTGAGCCCCAATGCCAACACAGTCTGCTTCCCTAAGTAAATGCCACTTGACTTGGCAGCTACACTGCTGGAATCTTAAACAGAACACCAAAGTGGCTCTTTAGCAGAGGTGATTGGGAAGCTCGCTCTGTCAGGAAACAATGGGATGCAAACAAGAACACTATTGTGCAGAAACCGAAGCAATCAGCAGGTTGGCTACTCAAACAGAAGTGGGTAAATCTGCCAGCAGACAGGATGAGGCTTTTAGTGTTTTTCTTTGCAGTTGTGTCATAAGGAGTACCACTTACCCCATAAACCACTCCCTCATGGTGGCAGACACCAGACAACTGTGCGAAACATTCTGGACAACACTTGTTGGGTGGGATTCTTAAGCGTTCACCCTGGGAAAATATCCAGATAAACTGATTAGCATCGCAAATGAGAGAACATTTACAAAACATGATGACTTACAAAGTCTTACAATCTATGAAAGGGCTGACTAGTTATATCTGGGGCAATGGGTTAATATTGAATTAACACTCTTGTATTTTGCTATGCCTTTCTATCTATACTTGCTTTATTGTTATGCTATTTTATTATTTACCCTTCACAACATTTCTATCACCAATCACTAATGCTGTGCGTCAACTTGCTGTTTTCCTGTTTGTTACTCTTTTTGGTTCTTGGAAGAACCCTCATGACAGGGTTCTTTGTAGAACACTGTTCCATGGGGTCAACCAAGCACAGAAGAAGAAACATTATTTTTAAATGCATTAATCTGACACAATTGTGACATTCATTGACAATTTATTTTGTGGCCAATTAAAAGTCAGATAGGGAAAAGATAATAAGGCATTACAGATATATATGCAATATACATATTTAGCTTTAAACTTCTCTAAGGAAGATTCTTGACAGCAAATAACAATTACCTGTGGACAAGGTCAATAACATTAAGATGACGTGATGACATAGTTTTCTTATGACTTTCTTTCTCAGGCTATTGCACCTTGGCATTGAGAGAAGATAATGCGGTATAAAGACGTCCATCATTTACTTATTCATCACACTCGCTCACTCACTCATCCATCCATCCATTCATTCATTCCTTTAAGCTATCAATTCATTCATCCATTCAGACACTGTTATTGCCCTGTTGTAATGGCCCAGATATGAGAAAAGACTTCAGTCTTACCCTCTGGAAGTCACACTGGGGATTTCGACAGTGAGTGGGTCTGCAGATGACGATATCGTTGTAGCACGTACAGTCCTGACAGGTGTCCGGTTTCCATGATGTATTATTCTATAATAGGATTATCAGTACAAAGATGTAAATCCAAGCATGCCAAACACCTTCAACTCTCAGTTTATGAAGCATGCAATGGAAATGACACGGCACTTAAAAGCAAAGCCTTGACAGTTTTACACCTGGAGTGTGACAAAATAAAAACAGGTTTCAGAGGTTAATGTCCAACTTCTCATATGGATTCCACAGACAGATCCCACAGGCAAATATTCCCTATTTTTTAACCTGGAATTTGGAATTTCTTAAAATTCCATTTGCATAAGCTAATTAAACAACCTTTTTCTGCACAGCACTGTGTTGGAATTCCCTAACTGAAACATCTTCAACATGAATATTCTCTCAAACAAGACTTTTAGAAACTGTAAAGCTGTCCTGCATGTACAGTAACTCCTGACATCCTTATTACCTACGATAAATTACATGTTACAGCATCAACAGATAAGACTGCAGAAGGTAGCTTTGGTATTTTAAGATGTATTAACAGTCTTGCCTGAGGTACTTCTACTCTGAAAGGGTATCAGATGAACAGATAACAGGTTAAACAGACGAGAAGTCTCCTTTAAGTGAATGAAGCCTTTTCACAGAGCTAATCCACCTAGACCCAAACAAACAGAGAAGCGTCCTGGAGTTTGGGCTGGTCCTCAAACAGGGTGTCTGCAAAGACATGCTTTCAAAAACGGCTTGAGGACAGATCAGGGAAACACTGTGAACCATGAGGCCAAAAGGAATCAGTAGGAGAAGGTAAAATGGGACATTCCTGCGCTAAAGATAGAAGCAGCCAGTAACTCCACTCAAGCTGTGATTGAAGCAGCTTTGCATTGATAGGGTGACAGAAACTTTACAACACATGGTACTAATGAAAAGAAATACAAATGATGTTTTTTGCTTGATTGTGTGTGTGTGTGTTTATGTATTTAATATTTCAGAGAGTTTTAAGAACTGTCTTAATCTGTTAGACTATTTAATGTGTTATTTTAAATTCGCAATATAATCTTAAATCACTAGTGCTCATGCTTAGCCACAACTGTCGTATTTGCACATTTAAAAAAACAGAACCAGGCACCATGCAGTGAGATATGTAGGACTATTTAAAGGTTATATAAGGATTCAGATATATGTACACAAAACTTTGATTTCCTCTCACTGATCATAAATTCAGAGTAGATGTATTATAAATCACACACCAGTGACAGCTATCCTGAGGAGCCATCTTGTCAAAGTGACACTTTGAGCAAGTGTTGATGGATTGCACATTTCAGCACAGCACCTATCCTCTGAAGTGACACCCGGCACAGATGTCTTAATGGCCGATGGCCCCAGTGTAACTCAAATGGCCAGCTCGGAGAGATCTGAGGACAGTCAATCTCTCAGCAAACTGTCCATAGGTACCCGGAGGCTCTAAGTGTTGGCTAAAAAATCCCCTTCATGTGTGATATGTAACACTTACTGAAACTGTGAATGAAATTTTAACATTGTATATAGATAAACAGTGACAGCAAATGGTTTGTTACAATCTGATTGGACAACAGGCATTCCAAGACTACTGATATAGGACCAGAATAGCATTGGGACACTTGACTATTTTGTATTACTCACCTCACTGTTGAAATGCCAGTGAAATTATGGGTTTCCTCAGGAAACATGTTACGGCAGACGCATGTAATGCTGTGTACTGTCACGCTCTGAGAACTATACAAAGCCATCGTCTGTTTCTAGTTCTAACATAATGTTTTCAAATTACTAATGGAGACTTGGATGTATCTTGTAAACTAGCAACAGCAGATCCTGAATCCATGAAATAAGAAAGTTCCACAAAAAGAGTTTCATGCTTCCTTGCTTTCAATATTTTTGTTGTATAAGCTTGTTGTTCAAAAACACTATTACACCCCTAATCAGGCTGTTATAGTCACATATCAGTACATCAAATCGAGTCAGGTTGGTTTATGACAATAACACAATAATACAACAAAACATGGGACATTTCTTTAACAAAGCATTAAGGCGCTAGCCAGGTGTCTTATATGGAGTAATTATGAAGGAAACATATGCTAACAAAAGCTTGCTTTTCTTCTCATCAGCCCCAGAAGAACAGCTGCAGAATTATAGAAAACAAACATTTGAGCTTTTCATTTCTCAGCTTAATCATAGCTTGGTAAGACCCTCCATGGAGTATTACTCACAAAACCCCAGTTTATTCAAGATTTTATAAATGATAATCTAATCAAAGCAATCAAATAAAACAAACTTTAATTAGCCTGAGCTAGCCTGAATCCGCTAAACCTACAAACCATCTGAGTTGGAACTAAGAACATTTCTAACTTTGTTGGACTAACACCAAAACTTTTGCTTCTTGTTTAATAAGATTACACTACTGTTGCATTGTGGATTTCATGAGCATGTGAGGCTGAAGTACTGAATTTTTAATCATTTTTAGTTAAGATTTAGGGTGTGTTGTAATTCTGCAGACGTGGTAACAATTTTAAGCAACCAACACATCTGAGCTAACAGTATTTTTAACACAGAAGTGTTACTACCACAACACTAGCCATAAATATTAACCAATAAATCGGTCTCTGTACGATGTTTGTCTAATTAAACATGCATGAGTAGGGACTATTTCTGAGGATAAACTCATATTAAAGACTTTTCAAATTATAAACAGAAATTATCACTACAGTTACAAAATGAGGAGTAACACATTGTAATTATTTTTTTGTTTTTACAAAACTAACAACAAAATAGATGTATAGTGTAAGTCAAGAAAATAAATTTGTAAAGAAAATAGATGCATTCAATGTTGTGAGCATGTTGTGAGCTGTTTGCCCTGATTTAAATGATTGTACTAGTTTGGAAAACCCTTTTTACTAAACACTGCAGTTGAGGAATAAAGATGTCTTTGCAGACACATAAAACTTAAGCTTTCCCAAAACCGAAGACAGAACGGGCATCTATGCCATAAAGCTGTTTGGTTGATGTATCGGGTTGCCTGAAACGCAAGGAAAGTTCGAACCAGCTCCTGGCACCTCCACAAGCAAGGAATGAGAAAAGTGGACAAATAAGGACACTTGACTAAAGCTAAAGACAGGTCTGGATCTGGTCCAGTTGACATGTTTAAACTAACAGGAACTGAGTGAGGGTAGGGTGTACCTGCACAATATCCAGGGATCATTGAGAGTTTGTGTGAGAGAACATTTCTGATGAATCTGCTGAGGAACTAATGAGACATCATTGGTGGGCCTCTCAGGAAAAGTTCAGATACACATTATTAACCACAGACAAACGGTCTCTTGTGTGCAGTGGAGGCTTCAAAACCATAGACTAAAGTCTATTGCGGAGAGAACAATTTATCTTCTGTTGCTGAATCATTTTGAAGTATCATGTGACTAATACACTCTACTCAACAGGCAGTACTGGGTATTTAAATAGAAGATACCTAAGAGAAAACATTACATTAAATAATGAAAAACCTCAAGGTCACATTTGGAATGCTAGCTGTATGCGTGAGTGTCGTTTTTCTATTTAAGTTCTATAAGCTATAGACCAGTTGCCAAGCAAACAGAAGGCAATTGAGTCCAAATTAAGCTGGCCTTGATTTAGGCAGTAAGAGTTCAGCCAGAACCGAACCACTGCACAGACTAATTCAATTAGGGAATGTGCTAAATCATGTCCCCAGCCAATTTGGTCCACTAAAGCGATGGCTGATCGCCAGTTACAACCAGAGCAACTTAACATATGGTACAAAAGATCTTGGCTGCCGATTAACAGAGTAAGTCTTGAGTAAGCACATCTTAGAACGATTATATGGAGGATATTACCCATGTGGGACTACAAAGAAATCTGTGAAATGTTCAATATTCTGCAGTTGTTCTTATCCTTATGAGAAGACAAACATGGAATGCTGATGTGCTGGTCTTCATTGATGTGCTAGGGTTCTTAAACAGCAAGCTTGCGATATAATGCACAACAAAATATATTTTACAATGTCACAATTTAATACATCATTACACATTGTGATATCATAACTGGATCATGATTAAAATTTGCCAAATGTGCAGCAAACACTTTAGCGTCCATTAGAAAAGTTAAACTTATCCTACACCTTGACCAAGTAGATACCTTCTAAACTATTCTAAAACCAGCACCACATTAGCTTAACCAGGCCAGGAGACCAGCACCCCTAATCAGCAAAGACCAGCAAACCAGCTTAGATCTTTTACAGCAGGGTTTACTAACAAGATGATGTAAAATGCATAAGGGACATCTGGCACCATGTTTCAGAGAAGGGTAATGCACTGAAGACAGCTCTATGATTCCTGTTACTTTGAATACATTCAAGGTTCAATGCATTTAAATATATTCAGTCTCTGCACTTGAATTGCCTTCTACACAACTTCTTTCTAATGCCAGCCAAGCATGATTATATGCAAATTTCTTGCAAGGCAAGCGGTGAGACTAAAAGGTTGTCAGGAAGGACGTCTAAATCTATTTGTCACTACACAGATACGCTTAAATGGTCACATTTGTTTAGGAAATTAAAGCAGGAATAAATATATTGATATAAGAATGTTGAGGAGTAGGAATTATGACGCTATATGGTGTATTGCAATACACCGTATAGCGTATATTGCAATACACCATATATATTCTAATGCACCTGGAATTTAATATTTGTTATTTTTAACAAACCTGCAAAAAATTTAACATATACTGCTCTTTAATTCAAAAGCAAATATGATAATTACTGCCTTTTGAATAAGCAGAGATATGTCTCTTATGAATAAATAAAATGTGAATCATCCCTCATCTCCATCACACAGTGCGAATATTTTTCATGTGAGGTTCAAAATCACCGCAACCGAGTTTCCTTTGTAAAGACTGAAATTATCACCATGAAGCGAATGCTGTCAGGACATGCAGCACGGCTCCAAGATGAAAAGAACCCATTAAATCTTAACACCTGAGAAGTATTATGTTGTGTTTCTTAAATTTGGAAAACTCTCTTTTGTTAATGACTTTGAAGCCTACTAGTTCACAGCACTATAATTATTTTAATTATAAATTATAATAGTAACTCTCATGATGTCACATGCAGAGGAAAACGTTATCACTGACAAATAATAACTGCTCAGTTGTTTCATTAGACCTTATCATTACAGTTATTTTTAAAAAGACCTGAATAAACGTGCCTGTCAACACTAAAACTGAGAAATTTAGAAAATGAGTTATTCAGAAACTGTAACACTTTAATTTTTAATCCAACAACTTGAAATGGCTTTGTATTCAAACACATGAGGCCAACAGCTGAACAGAGGGCAGCGAAATATATCAAGAACATTTTAATTGATCACAATCAAATAATATGATACTGCATGTTACTGCAGAAAGCTTCTTTCAGCTTTACTGGAGGCAGCTGAATAATGTACTGCAGCCTGGTGTAGCTGGTGTGTATTAGTGTATAAGACTCTAAGAACTAAAGATAAAAAGGAATACAACATAATGAATTTGAAGATGAAAATAAGGAGGAAATGGAACACGATAAAACATTTTTCAGAGATAAACTTCTTTCAACAATGCAGTCAGCTTCCTGTGGCCAAACACCATGACCATCACAGACGTATTATTCAATAAATTTACCCTTTCAGTCACATAGCTTGTTATCTCTAATGAAAAAGAGATAAAAAACCAAGCGCTTTGACT